>JAFEMH010000047.1:0-297500 GCA_022495995.1 Adenophora triphylla var. japonica | reverse complement strand
CAAAGATAAAATATTTTTACTTGGATTGTCCTTGCTAATGTTTTGATCATTTAACAAAATCAGATAGAGAGAAGGATCACTGTTGCTATGATTGATAAGAGCGATCGAACCTATACGAGCAATCAATTGCCTCGTGATTTCTCCTTTTGCAAATTTGACATGTTGGCTTATCATATCGTCTTGTCCAGATCCTTTTCACTTTTTCTTTAATGGAGTTGCTTGAACTTGGGTTTGTCTGATCAGCGAGGGTTAGTCCATATTCCTGAAGAGCAAGCACAAATTGTTTAAAAGAAGGGGCCGAAAACCTTCATATTTTGATCCTAATCCTCGAGCAATATGAGTACAATACTATACATACTTAGTCAAAGTTAAAGATGCTAATTTACAGACTATCAACTCCTTGATTGTATTATTACAATCATATTCTGCTCATGATCGAAGGTGATTTGGATCATATTCTGCTCATGATCGAAGGTGATTTGGAATGATTATGGACATTGATATAATATTCCATATTAAATTTAGCTTCCTTATCAAAAAAAAAAAAAAAAAAACAAACAAACAATTTAACAGCGCATTAGAAAGTGAATATGAGAAGTGGAAGGATTGAGGGCATCTACATACCTTTTCAGCGGCCTTGTCCTCAACTTGCTTTGCTAGGTTTTCATATTCTTCCCATGCTATTGCCTTCTGAATATTCAGCACCACGTCATTCATACTAGGCCGTTTGCCTGGGTTTGCTTGTAAGCTTCTCCCTATAATATCAGTAAATACAGCTAAAGAATCTCCGGTTATTTCCCCTTGAATTAGAGCATCAACGTTTTGTTGTGCCCATAATCCCAAATCCTCATCTTCGTCAGCATAGTAGCTCTCATCCTCCCGATCCCAAGGCATTTTCCGGCAGAGCACTTCAAATAATACAACACCGAAGGCATAAACATCTAGTTTTCTTGTTATACGGCGATACTTGATATACTCTGGCGCATAATACCCGCTTGTGCCTTTAATATTTGTGGTCATCAAGGATTTGTCTTGGCCAGCATTCGACAATTTGAACATCCCAAAGTCAGAAAGCTTACCAACCCAATTCTCACCCACTAGAATATTCCTGGAATTCACATCACGATGAATTATTCCTTTGGGAAATTCATCGGTTTCAGTATGAAGGCGTTGCAACCCGAGTGCAGCACCAAGGCAGATGTTGAGTCGTTGCAGCCAAGACAAAGAAACAGAACTTTTCCTTCTCACATAATCAGCTAGGCATCCCTTTGCCATGTATTCGTATACAAGAATCTTATGACCGGATTCATTGCAGTAGCCAATTAGAGAGACAAGATTGGGGTGATGAATCTTTGATAAGGTGTCGATCTCCCTTTCAAACCCTTTTGAGATTTCTTCCAAGTGTTTCACAGCAACCGGAGTTTTATTTGAACCAATATAGATCTCAGCGTAATACACCTTTGAATATCCATCTTGGCCAATGATCCTTTCAAACTTATTTGTGCCTTCTTCAATCTCCTTGATTGAAAACTGGCGGCATCTTCTGTACAGCACCAATCACATGCATTGTTTAAGCCAATTAAATGTGTGAATTGAATGAAAATTATGATGATTGAAAAGTGGGCCCCTATCAATTGCAATGATCACATACCTGAGAGAGCCCTCAGGCTGCTTTGGTTGGTTTTCAGACCTGCTTGGCACCAATCACATGCATTGTTTAAGCCAATTAAAAGTGTGAATTGAATGAAAATTACAATGATTGAAAAGTGGGCCCCTATCAATTGCAATGATCACATACCTGAGAGAGCCCTCAGGCTGCTTTGGTTGGTTTTCAGACCTGCTTGGCGCCAATCACATGCATTGTTTAAGCCAATTAAAAGTGTGAATTGAATGAAAATTACGATGATTGAAAAGTGGGCCCCTATCAATTGCAATGATCACATACCTGAGAGAGGCCTCAGGCTGCTTTGGTTGGTTTTTAGACTCGCTTGGCGGAGAGCGCTTGGCGCACCGAAGTTTGTCCTTTGCCCTTTTTAGCACCTTTTGTAGTTTCAGCAACACAACATCAATTGTAGGCCGTTTGCTTGGGCTTGGTTGGTTTTCTGATTCTTGGCATTCTAGCAGTACCTTCTCTAGATCCAGCACCACCTTCTCCATAGTAGGCCGTTTGCCTGGGTTCCCTTGCAAGCTTCTCCCTATAATATCAGTAAATAAAGTAAAGGAATCTCCCGACATCTCCCGTCGGATTTGAGCATCAAAGTTTTTCTGGGCCCAAATTCCTAAATCTTCATTTTCATCGAAGTAGTAGCTCTCTTCCTCCCTATCCCAAGGCTTTTTCTCGCATAACACTTGAAATAATACAACGCCGAAGGCATAAACATCTATTTTCCTTGTAACACGACCAAAATCGAGATATTCGGGCGCGTAATACCCAGGAGTGCCTTTACGATCAGTGACCATCGAGGATTTGGCTTGGCCAGCATTGGACAACTTTAGCATCCCAAAGTCAGAAAGCTTACCAACCCAATTCTCACCCACAAGAATATTCCCCGGCTTCACATCGCGATGGATTATTCCTTTGGGAAATTCATTGGTCTCACTATGAAGGTGTTGCAACCCGCGTGCCACATCAAGGCAGATGTTGAGTCGTTGCAGCCAGGACAAAGGCGTATCTTTTTTCTTTTTCAAATAATCTGATAGGCATCCATTTTCCATATATTCATAAACAAGGATCTTCTGACTGGATTCGTTGCAGTAGCCAATCAGAGAGACAATGTTGGGGTGTTGAATCTTGGCTAACGTCTGGATCTCACTTTCAAACTCCTTAGTGTTGTCTCTCTTGTTTTTCAAGTCAATCAAGTGTTTCACAGCAACAGGGGTTTTCTTTGAGCCGATATCGATCTTAGCGAAATAGACCATTGCTTCTCCACCTTTTCCAAGGAAGTTGCTACTATCAAACTCATTTGTGGCTGCTTTGATATCCTCAAGTGAAAACTGGATGCATCTTCTTGTTGAGGATGAGATCGACATGTTTGACTCTTATGCCCTTACACAGGAGTATCTTCAAGATTTTCGCCCAAGTAATCTGATGATCCAAAAAGCAGAGATAGTGTAAAGTACAAGTACATGATATTGATGTTTCATAAAACTATTTTCCTTTTTTAAAAGGGAAATGCGGCCATCTATTCTTTGTGTTGGAAGACCATGGATGGAAATAAGGATTTCAATTAGATCCAAAACAAGGCAGAAGATTCTTGTATGAGTCAGCAGTTGGGAAAAAATGGATTTTGAACAAAATTTTATATATACTCATACAAGAAGTTTGACGAATATGAACGTCTAAAACGTATGTTTACTTACAAGGTTATTCCAGATTGATGTTCACTTCTATATATGTAGTGTTTGAATATATATATATATAGAAACTAAAATTTCAATTCCTATAGAAATAGAAAGAAGAGATGGGGGAAGGAACATGCTTATAGCTTTGGGAATCATCATAATAAACAGTAAAAGAAACAAAAAAAAAAAAAAAAACTTTGTTTTAGATGATCTAAATTGAAATGTTCAATCTATTTGCTTCAAGCATTTACGTTCGTGTTTATAATTTCAGCTAGTCTACGGATAAACTGATAGTCGATGAATAGAAAGATGAAATGAAGATTAAATTGGGAAGAGTAAACATGAAAATACATACAGTTAGTAGTTAGTAGTGTAATGTTGTAGCAGATCCACCGGTGGTAAGTTGAAGGGAAGGGGACAATATAGATAGGAAGGGAAGGAAACTCTTGTGTCTAATTCTGGCTTTAGATTGAACTAACTGGGGGAAGGAGTATATAGGTATTACTCTCTTTGCCTTTCACGTTTACTTTCAACTTTGAGAAAACAAATGATATTCATCTAGGGTAAGGGCAATTACACTTATTCTTTATGAGGACATACTTTTTTCAAAATACATTTCAATAAATACCCCACGATATCTCTTTAATTTTAATTACAGTAGTAGATGCAAGATTTGATTAGTAAATACAACCGTAGGAGGTCTGAATGGATAATCTACCGAAAAAGTTACTTCAGGAAATAATAGACCTCCTTCATAGGTAGGGTTTTTGGGTAAGGGTATTGTTGGCATACACAAACATTACAATATTTACTGGGGGCTTTTTAAGAATAAACATGGATCCAACAGAAATAACACAAATTGACTATTCTCGATAAGAGTTGGAGGCTAGTGAAGGGACCTTAGGCAACTCTATAAGAAAAGCATATATTAAAATATTATGATTATTAATGAATGATTGAGTAATTGCAGCTTTTGCTTAAATGTGTCATCATTGTAAAATAAATGTAAGGTTTTTATTTGATTGGACATACTTTTTGACCTAATATTGATGTTGTTCACACATACCTTTTGAATTAAATAATTCTTCTTTATAGTTTTAGTGTTAATAGTGTTAGAATAAGTATATACTCCCTCCGTCCCACCTTATTACAAACCATTTTTCCGGGCACAATAATTAAGAAATATTATTAAGATAATGAAAATGTGTGGTAGGAAATGAAGAGAGAGAATGAGTGGAGTTGGTTGAATAAATTGTGTGGTAGAAAATGAAGAGAGAGAATGAGTGGGTGGGGTAGGGTGAATATAAAATAATAAATTTATTTCCATTTTGGGCAGTTTGTATTCACGTGGGACGAACCAAAAAGGAAATAAGTTTGTATTCACGTGGGACGGAGGGAGTATTCTGTAATTATATTTGATTAGAGTTTCCATGTATTTAGAATATTGTAGAGATAAATTAGTACCAAGATTGTAGGGATGGATATCCCATAACTTTAGGAAATAGTTATAGCTGATTAGGGAATGCTTTGTATATATATTGGCAAAGGATGAATAACAAGACTCACGGAGTTAATTTCTATCATGGTATCAGATTAAATTACGATCTCTCTCGCTTCCGCATTGCATCGTAATACCTTCGTCGTTATTTTTTTCTTTTCTTTCTGTGTGTCCGCCTTTCTTCTATAAGGCCGTCACAATGTTTTCTTCCTCCAAACCCGGTTTCCATCCCGCGTTCGTCGTGTCCAATGTCAAGAACGATGTTCCAGTCATTCTGGAGTTAGAAAACGTGCAATATTCCACTTGGGCGGAGCTTTTCCGCAACCATGCCAAGTCATGTAGAGTTTTGCACCACATCATTAAATCAGACAAAGTAAAGGCTCCTACTACCGATGAGGAACAGGATTTGTGGGAAACCTTGGACGCGATTGTGTTGAAGTGGGTTTATTCGACCATATCGAATGATCTCCTTCAAACCATCCTCGTTCCGGGGGCTACGGCGATGGAAGCTTGGGAAAGACTACGAGATATTTTTGAGGACAACAAAAATTCTCGGGCAGTCTCTCTTGAGCAGGAATTTTCATCCACAACAATGGAGGATTTCACTAATGCTTCGAACTATTGCCAGCGTTTGAAGTCTTTGGGTGATCAACTAAAGAATGTGGGGGCTCCTATTTCGGACAGTCGAATGGTTCTTCGCTTAGCGGCGGTCTCACCGAAGCCTACAATGGCGTAGGTACTCTTATTCGACAACGAGATCCCCGCCCACTTTCTCTCGTGCACGCTCCATGCTTATCCCGGAGGAATCAGCCTTGCAAAGAAGGCCGCGATCTCTACTCATTCACCATGGTTGCCTCTCAACCAAAACCACTTGAAGCTCTGTCCACTTCTCTCGACTTCTGGGACTAGCCGAGGGTCAAGTGGAAATAGGAAAGGAAATGGGAAAGACAATAAGAAGAATGGAGGAGGCAAGAAGGGGTGGTCGGGAGGAGCAACATTCGTGCAGGAGTCGAAATAATGGTAATGGTGGTGGCGTAAACAACTTGGGCAAGTTTCAAAGCAGCTGTAGCTCAACTCCAGTGTTACTATGGCCGGCTCAACAAAGAATGGCCATGGGCCATGCCGCCATGTCCTTATCCCACCACTAATTGGGCTCGACCCATGTTTCAGCAGCAAGGTCCCGTGTCTCAGTTCCAGTCAGGTCTTCTTGGCCCTCGCTCGGTCCAGAATAATCGCTCTCCACAAGTATATGCGGCATCTGCAGCTTCTGTTCCCACAGATATTGATGCGGCAATGCATACTATGTCCCTCAATCCACCGGATGCTAGTTGGCTTATGGACACTGGTGCTACGAATCACATGACATCGGAGCAAGGTACACTTAAGTCTTACTTTAATATGAGCATTAAAAATAATGGTATTACTGTTGGTAATGGTAGTCGAATTCCAATTAAGGGCATTGGTCATACACATTTATCTTCTCCGTCTCCTCCCTTCCTGTTAAAGAATGTTCTTCATGCCCCTCTTGTTGTTAAGAATCTCATTTGTGTGCGTAAGTTTACTAGTGATAATTCCGTCTCTGTTGAATTTGACCCGTTTGGTTTTTCTGTGAAGGATTTCCGGACGGGGGCTCTTCTTATGAGATGTAATAGTCAAGGGGATCTCTATCCGCTCACATCTATGTTTACGTCATCTTCTCCTTCATCATTCGTGGCAACAAGTTCGTCTTTATGGCATGACCGTTTAGGTCACCCCGGGACTCCAGTTTTTGATTCTCTTAGGCATAGGAATTTTATTTGTTGTAATAAAAGTGGCAATTCTCATGTTTGTCACTCTTGTGTTCTGGGAAAACAAATTAAGTTACCTTTTAGTGATTCTACGTCTTTTACTACTATGCCTTTTGACATATTGCATTGTGATTTATGGACATCTCCCGTCCTAAGTTCTTTGGGACATAGATATTATCTTGTTTTACTTGATGATTTTTCTAGTTTTGTGTGGACGTTTCCATTATCACATAAATCTCAAGTTTACAACACTTTTCTTCATTTTCGTGCTTATGTTCGAACTCACTTTGAACGTGACATTAAAACAATACAATGTGACAATGGGAGGGAGTTTGATAACAAGTCATTTTGGGATTTCTTTACCACTCATGGGATGTCGTTTAGATTAGCTTGTCCATACACTTCTCCACAAAATGGCAAAGCCGAACGAAAACTTCGTACCATAAATAACATGGCTCGTACCCTTCTTGTTCATGCGTCTCTACCTCCAAATTTTTGGCATTATGCTCTCCAAATGTCAACATATTTACTCAACATTCTTCCCGTCAAACACTTGGCATACAACTCCCCTCTTCATATTTTATTTAATCGGGTTCCATCGTTTGACCATCTTAGGGTGTTTGGATGTCTTTGTTATCCTCTCCGTCCATCTTCCACCATACACAAATTACAACCCCGGTCTACTCCTTGTGTTTTCTTGGGTTATCCAAAACACCACCGTGGTTATATGTGCTATGATCTAGTTTCAAAGAAAATTTTGTTATGCCGACATGTTATCTTTGATGAGTCGCGCTTCCCATTTTCTTCACTTCATGAGTCTCCGTCTCATCAATATGACTTCCTTAGTGCTGGACTCTCTCCAAGCATTATTCATCATTTCTCCTCGATCAATTCATCTCAGCCTCAAACAACTCCTCATTCTCAGCCTGTTGTCCCTGCAGATGGCCTTACATCAGTGACTGGTGTGGCGCCCGCCTCCATAAACTCCAGGCGCCCGCCTCAAACAACCCACGACCTGGCCACACCCTCGGCCTCTCAGGCGCCCGCATCACCCAACCCCATGCGCCCGCCTCATCCCTTTCGTGATTCGGCTGAAGTTGCTGGCTCTCAGGCGTGCGCCTCGAACCCCCCAAGCGGCCGCCTCATCTCACAACCTTCCAATACATCTGTCGTCACCAATATACCTCCAGTTCAATCCCAAACACTTCATCGACCTACAACGCGTAGTCAATCTGGTATCCATAAACCCAATCCTAAATACTGTTTTCAATCGAGTATGTCCAAATCTCCCATTCCTTCGAATCCAATTCTTGCTCTTCGTGACCCTAATTGGAAATTGGCTATGGATGATGAATTTAATGCTCTTATTAAAAATAATACTTGGGTGTTGGTACCTCGTCCCCCGAATGTTAATATTATTCGTTCTATGTGGATATTCTCTCATAAATCTCGGTCTGATGGTTCTTTTGAGAGGCACAAAGCCCGTCTTGTAGGTGATGGAAAAACACAGCGGATTGGAGTAGATTGTGGTAAAACGTTTAGCCCAAAGGGTTAAACCAAATTTCTACAATACGTCTTGTTCTTAGCCTGGCCCTGTCCAAAAATTGGGTGCTACATCAGCTAGATGTGAAGAATGCATTTTTGCATGGTGAACTACGTGAGACGGTATACATGCACCAACCAGCTGGGTATCGAGATGCTCGTCTTCCAGATCATGTATGTTTACTAAAGAAGTCTCTGTATGGCCTTAAACAGGCCCCAAGAGCTTGGTACAAGCGGTTTGCCGATTTTGTCTCTTCGATTGGTTTTTCGAATAGTCGCTCGGATAATTCTCTCTTTATCTATCATCAAAATGGACAGACTGCATACTTGCTTCTATATGTCGATGATATAATTCTCACCGCCTCTACTGATACCCTCTATAAGTCCATCATGTCTCACCTTAGCGCATAATTTGCTATGAAAGACTTGGGGCACTTGAGTTACTTTCTGGGTATTGCTGTGGTTCGATCGGCTAAGGGTTTGTTTCTCTCTCAACGGAAATACACGGAAGACATTATTCATAGAGCTGGGATGTCATCTTGCAAACCTACCTCTACTCCAGTTGACACGAAGCCCAAGCTGGGTGCAACTTCATCTGTTCCGTTTGGTGATCCGTTCCTCTATCGTAGTCTTGCAGGTGCTTTACAGTATCTCACCTTTACAAGACCAGATATATCTTATGCAGTCCAACAGATTTGTCTGTTTATGCATAATCCTATGGAGACTCATATGAATGCCTTGAAGCGTGTCCTCAGATATCTTCAAGGTACTCTCACTCTTGGGTTACACCTCTCCCAGTCTACGACATCTACTCTCCTTTCTTATACGGATGCTGATTGGGGTGGTTGTCCGGATACTCGTCGATCTACTTCGGGCTACTGTATTTTTTTGGGTGACAATCTTATTTCGTGGTCCTCCAAACGGCAACCTACACTTTCTCGCTCTAGTGCCGAAGCTGAGTATCGAGGTGTAGCAAATGTTGTCTCGGAATCTTGCTGGTTACGCAACTTACTCTTAGAGCTCCATTGTCCAATTCACAAAGCTTGTGACAATGTGAGTGCCATATATTTGTCCGAGAATCCTGTACAACATCAGCGAACGAAGCATATAGAGATGGATATCCATTTTGTTCGGGAAAAGGTGGCACGTGGCCAAGTTCGAGTGTTACATGTTCCGTCAAGGTTTCAGATTGCGGATATTTTTACTAAAGGCCTACCACTTATACTGTTTGATGAATTCCGTACCAGTCTCAACGTTCGCCTTCCTCCCGTTCCGACTGTGGGGGAGTGTTAGAATAAGTATATATTCTGTAATTATATTTGATTAGAGTTTCCATGTATTTAGAATATTGTAGAGATAAATTAGTGCCAAGATTGTAGGGATGGATATCCCATAACTTTAGGGAATAGTTATAGCTGATTAGGGAATGCTTTGTATATATATTGGCAAAGGATGAATAACAAGACTCACGGAGTTAATTTCTATCAAATAGAAATGTAGAGTACAGTAAACTAAAACGAATTTTGGCCTTAATTAAATGATAAGGAATTTATAAAATTTTATAATTGAACATTTAATTGAAAATGATATTATCTATATATATATAAAAACAAGATAGTGGTAATAAAAGGGGGTTAGAGGGGCATTTTGGTCATTTCATACGGTGGCAAACTTGCAAAAAACAAGGCCAAAATGCCACTTGTCATTCAGCGATTGGTTGGTTTTTTTTTTTTTTACACGAATTGGACAAGTGTCGGCCTTAGGGGAAGGGATAATTTTGACATTTCACAGGCGAGTGCATTACACTCGCCGACAAGGGCGCGTGAAGCCTCCATTTTCCTTTTTTTTTTTGGATTTACCACGTGTCAACACACGATTTGCTGTACATTTTTCGAAAAAAATTAAATTATCCCATTTCTTTGACCTCAATTATTATATATTAATTTAATTTTTTTTTTTTTTTTCACCAAAATTCATGATTTTTTTTTCTCTTTAAATAGATACTTCTTTCATTTGATTTGGACAAATAAAAAAAATCCTCTTTTTTAAATATGAATTTGTTAATTATCCTTAACTAATTTTTCAATTTCTTTTTAGTGAAAATTAATTAAGTGTAAAGTAATTTTTTTAATTATAAATGATAATAAAAAAATCTATTTTTTAAGTAGAGACTATTTTTATTTTATTTGGACACATAAAAAAAACCATTTTTTTAAATATAACTTTCTTATAAATGATAATGATAATGATAATATGTGGTATAGGATAATGAGTTGGAAGGGGTAATATGGTTATTGAGTTTATTCGATACATCAAACATTTTATTTAATTATTTAAAATAAAATTGAATCATAGTAAATAAAGTATTAAGAAATACGAATATCGGGAAACATGCTCATCATTTTTAAAAAATTATATTATAATAAATTATTTTTTTCTAAAAAAAATTTTCACCATAATTCATAAAAAATAATTCTCTTTAAATAGAGACTATTTTTCTTTGAATTGGACACATAAAAAACCATTTTTTAAATATAACTTTCTTAATTATCCTTTGTTAATTTTCCTTTTTAATTTTACAATATATTTTTAGTCACAATTAATGAAGTGTCAAGTTTTTATTTTATTATAAATGATAATGATAATAATAATAATTTGACTAATTATAAAAATAAAGAATATAAAAGAAAATAAAATTGATGGGGTATAGGATAATGAGTTGGAAGGGGTAATATGGTTATTGAGTTTATTCGATACATCAAACATTTTATTTAATTTATTTTAAAAAAATTGAATCATAGTAAATAAAGTATTAAGAAAGACGAATATCGGGAAAGATGGTCATCATTTTTAAAAATATATTATAATAAATTAATTTTTTCTAAAATTAGGAAAAAATACCATTTTTTTAAATATAAAGTATTAGAAAAAAATACCATTTTTTTAAAAATACCATTTTGGCTATTTGAGATTTACGTTTTGATACATCACACATTTTATTTAATTTATTTCATAAAAAATTAAGTCATAGTAAATAAAGGAATTTTTTCTCAAATAATCCTTTTTTACTTTTTTATTTACCAAAATGACTCACTGTTCAAACTATTGCCCAGAATGTCCACTTTTTTGAAACTCGCTACACCGTGTAGCGAGTTTGACTAGGGTTTGTCAAAACTCGCTACACCGTGTAGCGAGTTTAGGATAATTAATATTGACCGCTTGGTAATTAATTAGGGCATTTAATTAACCTAAACTCGCTACACCGTGTAGCGAGTTTGGTCATACCTAATTAAATTCGCTACACGGTGTAGCGAGTTTGACCCTTTTTTTTCTTATTTTATTTAATTCTTCTCTTCTCTTCCTTCTTTCTTTCTTTCTATATATATTATATATTATATATATATATATATATATATATATATATATAAAAATATATATATTATTTATATATATATAAAATAATAAATAAGAAAGAGGAAGTCCCTTTAAAAGTCCTCTCACTAAGAGAGGTCCCAAAGGAACTTGAAAAACAATGAAGATGAATCATCTATTTATAGTGGAAGAAAAATTTGAAAAATGTAGGATACATCTATGTGGGAAACACAAAAAATATTTAAATTTAGAGATGGTGGGAAAAACAAAAATTTCATTTTTCAAATATTCACATGGATCATTATCCAAGCAACATCTTCACCATTAAATGCATCACATCCAATGGTCCAAATTCATTCCATAAAAACAAAAACACACTTTCATTTGATTGGCCCTTTAATATTCACATGGATTATCAATAAATCAATCTATACCATTAATCTCACTCAAATCCAATGGTCCTAATTCATCATTATATATATATATTTCTTTTAATATTACTATTAAATCAATCTATATATATATTTCTATTAAATCAATCTATATATATATTTCTTTTAATATTACTATTAAATCAATAAATCAATCTATATATATATTTCTTTTAATATTACTATTAAAAGAAATATATATATATAATGATGAATTAGGACCATTGGATTTGAGTGAGATTAATGGTATAGATTGATTTATTGATAATCCATGTGAATATTAAAGGGCCAATCAAATGAAAGTGTGTTTTTATTTTTATGGGATGAATTTGGACCATTGAATGTGATGCATTTAATGGTGAAGATGTTGCTTGGATAATGATCCATGTGAATATTTGAAAAATAAAATTTTTGGAGGCAAATGAAATTTTGTTTTTCCCACCATCTCTAAATTCAAATATTTTTTGTGTTTCCCACATAGATGTATCCTACATTTTTCAAATCTTTCTTCTACTATAAATAGATGATTCATCTTCATTGTTTTTCAAGTTCCTTTGGGACCTCTCTTAGTGAGAGGACTTTTAAAGGGACTTCCTCTTTCTTATTTATTATTTTATATATATATATATAAATAATATATATATATATATATATATATATATATATAATATATATAATATATATAGAAAGAAAGAAAGAAGGAAGAGAAGAGAAGAATTAAATAAAATAAGGGAATTCGGATCCAAATCAAACTCGCTACACCGTGTAGCGAGTTTAATTAGGTTTGGCCAAACTCGCTACACGGTGTAGCGAGTTTAGGTTAATTAAATGCCTTAATTAATTTTCAAACGGCTAAATTTAATTACCCTAAACTCGCTACACGGTGTAGCGAGTTTTGACCAGATCCAAGTCAAACTCGCTACACGGTGTAGCGATTTTCAAAAAAAAGGGACATTCTGGGCAATAGTTTGAACAGTGAGTCATTTTGATAAATAAAAAAGTAAAAAAGGATTATTTGAGAAAAAATTCGTAAATAAAGTATTAATAATGACGAATATCAGGAAAGATGGTCATCATTCTTATAAAATTATGTTACAATAAATTCATTTTTTCTAAAAAAATATTTTCACCAAAATTCATAAACAAAATTATCTTTAAATTGAGACTATTTTCATTTGATTTGGACACATAAAAAAATACCATTTTTTTAAATATAAATTTCTTATTTATCCTTTGTTAATTTTCCTTTTTAATTTTTCAATATGTTTTTAGTCAAAATTAATTAAGTGTCAAGTTTTTTTTTTTTTATTATAAATGATAATGATAATCTTCATAATTTTACTAATTATAAAAGAAATAATATAAAAGAAATTAAAATTGATGGGGTATATGATAATTAGTTGGAAGGGGTAATATGGTTATTGAGTTTATTCGATACATCAAACATTTTATTTATTTTCTTTCAAAAAAAATTGAATCATAGTAAATAAAGTATTAATAAAGACGAATATCGGGAAAGATGATTATCAATTATTTTATAATAACTTATTTTTTCCCCATTTCTTTGACCTCAATTATTTTATAATAAAGTATTTTTTTTTAAAAAAAAAATACACCATCATTCATACATGATAATAATAATAATTATTATTACTTTACTAATCATAAAAATAAAGAATATAAAATAAAATAAAAGTTGTAGGGTATAGGATGATGAGTTGGAATGAGTTGAATTTTAATGAACAAAATCATTATGTATTTATAAAGTATATAGGGTTATTTAATAATAATAATATATATATATATATATATATATATATATATATATATATATATATATATATATATATATATATGGGGGAGTGTAATCAATGTAGGCTTCGGTTTTTATTTAGTAAGTTGGATGGGGTAATATAGTTATTGTGTTTATTTTAGTTCGATATATCACACAATTTATTTATTTTTTTAATTTTTTTTAACATAATAAATAAAGTATTAATAAAACTTTCAATGTTCCAATTCTTTTCAAAAAATTGTGTATTTATAAAGACGAATATTTGAAAAGATGGCCATCATTTTTAAAATTTTGATTGAAGTGGATGTCAATATTATAAGAAATAAAGATAGTGTAAAGTGGTATTTTAATTGTATATTTTTTTCTGAAAAGTGGAGCGTGTCATACACGCGCGTAAAGAAGCGCGTATATGAAGGTGAATTTTTTTTTTTTTTATTTGAATGGGACACTTGGTGTCAGTTCATTGGCCGATTGGATTCCCGATTTTTTTTATCTGATTTCTTTAACATTTAAAAATAATAATACAAATTAATCGAAATTCAATTAAATTATAAATTTTTAAAATAAAATATTATAAATTAAGAATTATAAATTACAAATTTTAATTTAATATTTAAAAATTCAAAGTAAAAAAATTAAAATTAACATTTAAAAACAAAAGAGTTTTTTTGTGATATTCAGGGAGTTTTGTTGTAACAATCAACTTCTTTGGGCTGTTTTTTTCCTCTTTAATATCCATCTTTTAAAAGTTCTTTTTGGTAAATTGCCTTAAGATTTATACAATTTTTACATTCTAAAAACTGTTTACTTATTTGTTTAATGACTAATTTATTATATTATATTTACATCTGATTACTGTATCATTATTGTCTGTAAAAAATATATTCTAAATTGTACGATATATTGTATATTTTTAATTTCAAGTTATTTATATTATTGTATTCCTTTTATGCTATGACTCTTAATAAAATTCAAAGGTTTATATTTATTCATTGTTGACCTCCATATTAATCGATACTATGTTATTTGTCGTTTTCGATTATATTTCACATTAAAAAAAATTCACTATCACAATGATCCGAATATATTGATATGAAATGATGAGCTTCCTTCCTCTTTCGACAGTTGCGCTGACAATGTTGTCTTTTAAATCTGTGTTTTACATTTTATAAAGATAAATCTCTCATTTAGTCATTTTATTTGATTTCCGTCTTCTTACGGATCAACAATATGATATTTGTATTGAGAATATAATTTTCAAATAAATGTTTTACAATGTATACAAACATCTTTATTTCCTTTTGTATTTTTTTCGATTTCGATTAGTTATTCGTTAGTAACTGCCCGTGCATCGCACGGGAGTCAAACTAGTTTTGTGAAAGAACTGAGTATGCCTGTTACTTCTTGCAAAAGACAACCCCATTGGGATCCACGCCAAAAAAATAAATAAAAATTATATTAAAATATAGGATATATACTTAATCCAGCAGCTTGTAACTATTTAATAAGGAGCCACTTAATCTTACCCTTGATTTTGAGAAAACATATTTTATTTCATCACATTGGGCTAGCTTGACAACGTTGATTTTTATTGCATAGTAAGAACCACAACTTGAATTTTTTTTATTTGATGGAATAAAAAGAACGGCTTTTCTAATGTTATGTGCGCATATTAATATCAGAATCTAATTATTAAAATTAAGACAATGATGAAAACAATCATTTTGGATAATACAAACCTACTTTACCTAAAGCAAAGTCAACAAGAGTCAAGATATTAGTATTTGGAACCTATGACCTCCTGATCTTGTGGTATGTTAATCGGTCTCCTTCTGAAAGGTCATAGGTTCAATTCTCCTTTGGGGATTTTATATGTGGACATATATACCATGAGTTTCAGGATTCTTAGGAGTTTTCTGGGACACATTCGAGCGGTTAAGGAAGCAGCATTGCTGGGCTTGCAACCTCAGCGTGGGGAGTTCGAATCTTGGCAGGAGCAACTGAAGCAGCCAATTAATTGGTGATGTAAATGCCTTGTAGGAGGGCTCCCTTAGGGCCAGGAGTATAAGGGGTGCTGCCACCCTGATTACCTCGGACATATCCCGCGATAAAATCGAACCGAACCGATATTATTAAACCGAGCCGATAAAACCGAAATTTATATATATATATATATATATATATATATATATATATATATATATATATATATATATAAATTTCATCTTCTCATCTTGCTTTGGAGTTAAAATTATGATTACGGTAATTTAACTATTATTTGTAGTGGCAGGTATAACACTTAAATTTGTCATGAAAATATTAACTACTTTAGTATTGCATCTTCTCATCTTGCTTTGTTAATGAGGGATTAATAAATTTCATCTTGCTGAATGTAACTATCATAATTCAACTATCAATATATGCATGTTCTTCTCATCTTGTTGAAACCAAACTACACCGAACCAAACCGACACCAAATCGAAACCGAATAAAACCGAAGTTTATCGGTTTTAAAATACAAAAATCGAAATATTTCGATTCGATTTCGATTTTAGCCTAAAATTGAATCAAATCGGACCGAGCACACCCCTACTATAGAGAAAGGGCTACGGTAACCCTAAACAAGCTAGCCGTATTGTGTAAAAGCACTCTAAGCTTTTCATCAGTTGTCAATCTAGACAGGCATGGATCATAGCGCAGCAGAATAACATCAGACATCTGCAAAACAAACTAATTCTCTCATTACATGCTAAAAACAAATGGAAGGCAATATCTAGAAAAAACATGTATGGTAGCTAGAGATGTTAATATGGTCGAGAACCGCAGGTCCGAACCTATTAAATCGAGTTTCTACAGGGTTAGATTCGCAATTTTGACTGACCTTTTAAAGCGAACCGTGTAAACCGCGATCGATTAGGGACCGAAATCGATAGGGCTAGACCGAAACCGACAAGGTTGGACCGATTAACATCTCTACCTGATATCAAATGTGGTTGAAGACTAAATGTGGATGTTTTTGAAGACGAAGAGTGAAGATGATATTTATGATTATTGACTTATTTAATCATTTCATGTTTGATTAGTACTTTTTAGTTTTTAATTAATAAAACACTAAAACTTGAAGTTGAAGTTTGTTTGTGTTTTGAACTTTATCACTTTACGTTTGAAGTTGTTGACTCGTTGTATGACTCATTTGAGACTTTGAGTCATTTTATTTTGAATTGTGTGTTGTTGAATGTTAATTTTTCGCTTGTTGCTCGTTAATTACTTGATTTCGAATTATATATTTATATATATACGTTTTTTATTTTGTTTAGGTGTAACCCGTTAGTGACCCGTTTAAAATCGAAACCGAGAGAGGTAGGTCTAGGTTCGCAATTTTGGCGGACCGTTTAAAGCGGACCATTTAAACCGCGACCGATTAGGGACCGAAATCGATAGGGCTAGATCGAAATCGACTGGGTTGGACCGATTAACATCTCTAATGGTAGCCGAAAGTGGTAATGGCCAAACGGGCTTTACCGTCCCGACCCGGTCCGTACAGTCCAACCCGTGGGCGGGACGGGTAGAAGCCCATGAGCCCGTGTCATGAAACGGGCCTAAACCCGGCCCGGCCCATTTCGGATTCCAAGCCTGCCCGTTTAGCCCGGATCTGAAGATCCAAGGGCCAAACGTGTTTTCCTATTTTTTATTTTTAAAAAAAAATCAGAAAAAATATGAAAAAAAATAAAAAGTAATTTAGCATTTAATAAGCTATTTTTTAAAATATAAAATTACTTAGACATAAGAAAATTAGTTATTTTATATATAAAAAAAAGATATAAAAAAACTAAGCAAATGAAAGTATATAAAAGAAAAGAGGTACGGACTATCCTTTATTTTTATTCTATTTTTTAAATTTTTTATTGACTAGAAAATAATATTTTTGAATTTTTTTTATTACTGATATTTTTTACAAAAATGTATATAAAAAAAGATAGAAAAAAACTAAACAATTTAAAGTATATAAAAGAAGAGATGAATGGACTATCCTTTATTTATTTTTATTTTTTATTAATTTTTTATTAACTATAAAATAATATATTAGACTTTTTTATTACTGATATTTTTTACAAATAGGTATATATAAAAAGAAAAAAAAAACTAAACAAATGAAAGTATATAAAATAAAAGAGGAACAAACTATTCTTTACTTATTTTTATTTTTTTATTAATTTTTATTAACTAGAAAATAATATTTTAAAATTTTTATTACTGATATTTTTTCCAAATAGGTATATAAAAAAAGATAAAATAAAAATTAAACAAATGAAAGTTTATAAAATAAAAGAGGGACATACTATCCTTTATTTATTTTTATTTTTTATTAATTTTTTATTGACTAGAAAATAATATTTTAGA
Organism: Adenophora triphylla var. japonica; assembly: GCA_022495995.1. NCBI lineage: Eukaryota > Viridiplantae > Streptophyta > Magnoliopsida > Asterales > Campanulaceae > Adenophora > Adenophora triphylla. Next base: position 279,332 of record JAFEMH010000047.1, on the reverse strand, counting down.
CTTTTTTATGACTGATATTTTTTACAAAAAGGTATATATAAAAAAGATAGAAAAAAATTAAACAATTTAAAGTATACTAGTATACTGTAAAAGAAAAGAGGGACGAAATATCTTTTATTTATTTTTAATTTTTATTAATTTTTTATTGACTAGAAAATAATATTTTAGATTTTTTTTATTACTGATATTTTTTACAAATAGGTATATAAAAAAAGATAAAAAAAATAATAAACTAATGAAAGTATACAAATAAATGAGGGACAGTCTATCTTTTATTTATTTTTATTTTTATTTATTTTTTATTAATAAGAAAATAATATTTTAGACATTTACACAGACAGGTCCGTACGGACCTCATTAATCCACGGGCCATGGATCAAACAGATCTTCTGATTCGCGGGCCAAAGATCGGTCCGTGCAAATATTTTTGATTCAGGCCGTCCCATTTACAAAACGATCCAAACAAATAACGGGTCACAAGCTAAACGGGCATGAGCCAAATGAGCGACGGATCACGGGCCGTATGGACTATCCACGGGCCACGGCCCAAAATGGCCCTCTCCTTTTGGCCTTTTTGGTGTAGGTCCAATTGATTTCTAGAACCCCGTTTGTACTTCCTTTTTGTTGTCGGTGATATTAGATCTGCCTCGTACCAACTCTTCCCATCTGAAACTCTTGTTCTATTCTGCCAAAATTCATTATACCCATTTATTTTCAAAAAGGAGAAAAATAATTGACAAAGGGAGCAATAAATAAACATGTAATAATGCATTTAATTTTAACCATTAAATTCTACTCCCTCTTCCATAATAAGGTTTTTGTTTTAGTTGTTTTATTTTGAAAATGGACAATGGGACATTTGTTACATTCACAATAACAACTCACTTACTATTATCAATCATCTTTCTCTCTCATACTTTACTTTTCATATTCGCAACTGATGATGCAAAAAACGTTCAGATCAACCCAAATCCAGCAGTAAGTTGTATCTTGACGATTGAATAGCCTGAAAAAAATGAACAAACACGTAAACATAGCCGGGGTTTCACCGGCGACGGTCCTCCAGCGTGAGTGTAAGTATTTGTGTTTATAGAGAGAGAAATCAATTGACTAGAGTTTAGAGTCAAAAGATTGCATATCAAAATATGTGAATTATGGCTTGTATATATAGGCATAGCATTATATAATCCATATTGGATAAGAGAGCTTGGAGATAAGATTTTACTCCAAGGAGGATTATAAGTGTTCAATCCTTGTTGCATGAGAATTCTTGTGAGATTAGGTTATAATCCTAATAGGATTTGACAAACTGCAATTCTTGTCATACCGTTCAGTGACCCTCGACTTTCTAGCTCGGCTATGACAAGAAGGAAGTAGTGATCTACCTCGGATTAAATGGATACGAACGGGCTCATACGTGTCACGAGACGTGTTGGGTATGCATATTTTAACCCTCCTATTTTGTATTAGATTTGATTGATACCATAACCTCCTGTCTATTTTAAGGACTTTAGGACCCTATGTAATGAAGCTTAGACTTCAATTTTTAGCTAAGTCCATTTTGTAGAATAGGTTAAATTTAGGCTTGAAGACTGGCACAAGACTCATTGGATCTAAGGATTGCAGTTCAGAGTTTCAGACCGCATTGACAAAACCGCCTAGCAAACCGCTCCTATGGAACCGCTTGGTGAAAACCTCTGCTGAAACTCCTCTTGAACTCCTATGTGCAAATAACCTTTGAACCGCTTATGCAACTGCATTGCAGTTCCATCCCCAACCGCACATATGGAAATCCTCCCCTGGTGAACCGCTTTCACTTAGAACCGCCCCTCACCAGAACCGCCCCAATGATTGAAGACTTGAAGTAAATCACATTTGACCGTTGGAATCCACGTCAGCAATATCAAATGTCAACCACCATATCTTGTCACGTGACTACTTTTCAGACAAGATCTGCAAGGATTTTGAAAAGGTGACAGATGTCCTAACCACCTTGATTGCAGCTGAGGTCTGATCAGCTTTACCTGCATCAACGGTTCCAAAGGACAAAAGTGGTTGCTGTGGACCAATGGAAAAGCATCAAGTATTGTCCTTATAACTGCTGTGTCCAACGGCTATATCTTGGATGCTTGGGTATAAATACCCCCAATCTTCACCATTTGAAGATTGCTTGAGAATTTAATTTGCTGTGAGTTCATAAGAAGCTGAAGCTCTGCCCAGAAATTGTTCAACCCTTTGAATCTTCATCTTCAACTTCAAAAAATATTTTCCAGCCCAGAAATCAAGCCTTAACACATTCAAGAATCATTGTGCTCTACATCTCACAGATTTAAAGAGCCTTGATCTTGTTCTCACACACACACCTTGTTTAATCACATAGATTAATTATTTGAGATACACTGGTTATAGTCTTAGGATTTGTTCTACATAGAAAAGATTTTAGATCTGAGTATTACTCATTGTACTTGGTAATCCCTCATACTCAATATAAAATCTCTCTTAGAAATCCAAGACTAACCATCTTGGTAGTGGACGTAGATCGTTTATCGATTGAACCACTCCAAATATTGTGTTCTTACTTTCTGCATTTATTTTCTTGTGATTACTGATTATCTATCTTTATCTCTGTTTGATCTTCATATAGATATCCATTATTGTGAAATTGTGTTTGGAGTTAACATTGTCAAACCTCACTTTAGTTTTACAACTGCTCAGAAAATTGCACTTAAACCGCTTATCAAAACCGCCTCTCAAAACCGCTTGTATCTTCAAATATTCCGCTGTACATTTTACAACTCTACTTGCAGTTTCTTATACACTGCAAGAGGTTTTGTAAGATTAGAGGTTTAATTTTAAATCGAGGGCAAAAAATTTGAAACAGCTATTCACCCCCCTCTAGCTGTATTTTCTCCCTTGTTGCCACCTTTGGGACCAACAAGTGATATCAAAGCTAACACATTTTAAAACCACTGTTTTTCAAGCTTAACAACTTGTGTGCCGATTCAATATGGCAAACTCAAAGACAATGACTACTGTTAACTATTCACACATTCCAATCTTGGACGAAGACCACTTCGACATCTGGAAGTGCAGAATGCTCATTCATTTGGAAACAATTGATGAGATGTTGGTGGAGTGCGTAATCAATGGCCCATTTGTTCCCATGAAGGCCAACACTAATGCAACCACCAATACAGAAACTCCAGAGGTCAAAAAGCCTAAAGATGAGTGGTCGGATGAAGAGAAGAGATTAGCTGCCTTGGACAGCAAGGCAAGGCACATCATTTCTGGAACCCTCCCTGTATCAACTCTTCAGAAAGTGATGTATCTCAAAACCGCAATGCAGATGTGGGATGCCATAGAGAGCTACCTCGAAGGTGATGATGAATGCAAGGAAAGCAAATTATATGCTGTTGAAAGATCCTACAACAACTTCAACAGAAAATCCAACGAAACCTTGCGTCAAACCTACGACCGCTATGTTGAGGTAGTTAATTCTTGTAGATCTCTTGGCAAAACTTTAACCGATAAGGAAATCAATATGACTTTCTTAGCTGCTTTAGGTTCTAGATGGGTTAATAAGGCTACCTCTCTAGAAGACTCCAAAGTTTTGAATACTTGGTCGTTAAGTAACTTGTATGCAAACCTTAGAGTCTATGAGCTTAAATTAAATCATATTGAAGAGATTGAAGGGAAAACTAAATCACTTTTCATGTCCGTAGTGGAATATGAGGAGAAACCATCTACATCCAATCAAACTGCAGATCCTTCCATATCAACCTCATCACTCATCGAGATGGATGATGATGATGATTTTGCCATGTTTGTGAAAAGATTTCAAAAGTTTAAAAAATCATCAAAACCTTTCACAAAAACATTTTCAAAAGGCAAACCTCCTGCAACATTTTCTAAGACTGGAGATACAAAGAAAAGGAGTGATCTAGTTTGCTACAACTGTAGAAAACCTGGTTACTTTGCATCTGAGTGTCCACAGCCCAAATACGAATACATGAAAAAGAAAACCTCTCCTGCGAAATTTTCTCGTCGCAAGGGAATGGTTGCTGAGGAGGAAGAGAATTCCAAGAAATTAGCAACTTGGATTGAAACAGATTCTGATGATGGAAGTGACGATGAAACCGAAGAGGTTAATCTCTGCTTAATTGCAAATGCTTCTGATGAGTCAGATTCTGAGTCAATCGAGTTGCAAGATATGGAAGAAGAAGAGGTTTCTGCAAAACTTCCAAATTTTAAGTTGGATGAAAATATCAAACTTACTCCTAGCATTAAGATAGGAAATTGCTCGTATTCACGTCCCATTTTTCCTCCTACAAATGCTCCACCTTCAAAAGCAATTCCAAAGAAGAAAATTTTAAAAAAGGTGGTGGAAGAGGTTTCTCTCATAGAACATGAAAAGATGTTCAAGAAAGCAGAAATGATGATCCATAAATCTCAAATGTTAAGAAAGCCTTAAGCTTAGCTAATGATGAGATTTCTCAGTACAAGACGGAGAAAACTGTGATGAGGTCTGAAATTTCAAATCTTAAGGACCAAATCAAAAGAATGACTCCTCTTGCTGATCAAAACCGCATCCTTGAAACTAAGGTTGCTGCACTTCAACTCCGGAATGATGACCTGGTCACCCAACTCAACGATCGTCAAAAGATTATTGATGGGTGGCTCAAGTCAAATTCCACCGCGGATCAAATCATAGACTCCCAAATTTCCAATGGAATTAAGGAGGGTCTAGGTTTTGGATCTGATGAAGAGGAGAAGTGTGCATCCTACAGTGAAAAGGATGAGGAAATTTTGAAACTAACTAAAGAAATTCCTAAGGGGAAGCATGCTAATGCTAAGGGTAAAGGACAACAAAATTTTAATTTTGTCTACCCAAAGGGGAAGCAATATGGAAAGAACTCTCAGATGAAGGCAAAGGATTTTGAGAGTGTAGCTTCAGAGGAAATGGCATATGGAGTTGGCCGCATCCCTAAAACCGCTTCTGGTGGAACTAGAGATGCTGGCAACTGCAAGTCTGACCGCGCCTCTTCTTCGACCGCTCTCCCTGCCTTCAAAAGCAAAAAGAGCGCTCTCAGAAAATACGTGGTCAAACTAAAGCCAGTTCCCTTTGTTAAGGCTGAAACCGCTCCTCCCAAACCGCATGCAACTCCTAAGAAGAGTAAGGAGTTAGTAAAACCTCATGATGCTTTTAGCTTTTATAAATGCTCTGTGTGTGATGGTTTAGGTCACAAGGCTGCAGAATGCCTTTTGCGGTTCACATCCAATGCCAGAAAGAGTAAACCTCCTTCTGTCAAACAGGTGTGGGTCGTAAAGGGTTGCTAACTTCAGGACCCAAGGAATAAAGGGGGGACCTCATTCCTAATGTTTACATTTCAGGTCCTCTGCTTAATGGCTGGTCACTCCAAGGATAATGAATGATATCTTGACAGTGGCTGCTCAAGACATATGACTGGAGATAGATCATTACTCGAAGATGTCATTGAAGCAAGTGGTCCGTCTGTAACCTTTGGTGACAACAACAAAGGCAAGACCATTGGATATGGTGTTATAAGGAGAGGAAACCTAACCATTGAGAAGGTTTCTCTTGTTGAAGGACTCAAGCACAACCTCCTTTCAATTTTTCAATTCTGCGACAAAGGAATGCTTTGCAACTTTACGTCATCAAACTGCTTTATCAAAGATAGCATTTCCGGAGTCACCCTACTCACAGGGATTCATAAGAGTAATATGTACATTATCGATCTAGATTCTGCATGTAGTATTACTAATCTCTGTTTTGTAGCTAAAAATGTGAGCGAAAATAGTTGGCTATGGCACAAGAGGTTGAGCCACTTGAACTTCAAGTATCTTGCAAAGATTGGAAGGGAAAACCTCGTTCGTGGTTTACCTAAAGTGGCTGGCCACCATCCTGAGAAATGCAGTGCATGTCAACTTGGTAAGCAATCTGCGTCGTCTTTCACCAGCAAGACCGCTCCATCAACTTCAAGATGCTTACAACTGCTTCACATAGATTTGTTTGGACCCGTAACCACTGCTAGCATTGGAGGTAGTAGATACACTTTAGTGGTGGTGGATGATTATTCAAGATATACGTGGGTTGAGATGATGATTTCCAAAGATGATTGCTATGAGATCCTCACCGCACTTTTTAGACGGCTCCAAACTCAAAAAGAAGACGTCATCGTTAGTGTTCGATCAGATAATGGAACAGAATTTAAGAACAACGGTGTTGCTCAGTATTGTGATGACCATGGGATTGATCACAATTTCTCAACTGCTGCTGTTTCACAATAAAATGGGATTGTGGAAAGGAAGAACAGGAAGTTGATTGAGGCTGGAAAGACAATGATATCTGAAGCGAAGCTGCCTCAGTATTTCTGGGCTGAAGCAATCAACACAGCATGCTTCACTCAGAACCGCTTCCTCATCAATAAAACCTATAACAAGACTCCCTATGAGCTTTGGCGAGGAAGAACCCCCAACATTGCTTGCTTCAAGATCTTTGGCTGCAAATGCTTTATCCTCTACAACGGAAGAGAAAATAGAGGTAAATTCGGAGCCAAGGCCGATGAAGGTATTTTTGTTGGGTATGCTAAACATTCAAAAGCTTTTCGTGTTTTCAATAAAACTAGTTTAAAAATAGTTGAGTCTGTCCATGTTACTTTTGATGAGCATTCTCTCCTTGAGCCACATTTGGCTCCAAATATTGCTGATGATTTTGCTGAGCCAAATGAAATAGGTGAACCCTCTAAAACCGCACCTGAACCTCAACCGCAAAATTTAGCACCCTCAACTAACATTCCCTCAAACCGCACCTGAAATTCCCATTCCAGATGCAACTCCTAGGGAAGATGAAGTTGAAAATTCTGCTATCCAGCTTATAGAACCTCTTCGTCAACTTACATTTTATGACTTCACTGAAGGATCTAACGACGTTCAAATTGAAGATCTTCAGCAAACCTCAGTCCAACCAGACTTACCCCCAGAGGTTCGTGAAGTCAGCAGTCACCCTCTCTCTTCAATGTGATTGGTGATCTGTTTTCCGGTGTTCAAACTAGGAGATCGAACTATGATGAGCATACTTCCTTACTATCTCAAGTTGAACCCAAGAAGATTGATGAAGCACTCCAAGATTCCAGTTGGGTCATTGCTATGCAAGAAGAACTCAACCAGTTTGAAAGATGCAAGGTCTGGACTTTGGTGCCTAGACCTCAGGATCAAGGAGTGATCGGAACTAAGTGGGTATTTAGAAATAAGATGGATGAGAATGGAAGCATCACTAGGAATAAAGCAAGGTTGGTTGCACAAGGATATAGGCAAGAAGAAGGAATCGATTATGATGAAACCTTCACTCCAGTTGCAAGATTGGAAGCAATTAGGATCTTCTTAGCCTACGCCTCTTTCAAGCGCTTCAAGTTATATCAAATGGACGTAAAGAGTGCTTTCCTCAACGGAGAACTGCAAGAGACCGTGTATGTTGCCCAACCGCCTGGATTTGAAGACTCCAAATTTCCCAATCATGTCTACAAACTCCAGAAAGCTTTGTATGGACTTAAGCAAGCTCCAAGGGCATGGTATGAGACTCTTTCTAAATTTTTACTAGAAAAAGGATTTAAACGCGGTAAAATCGATACAACTCTTTTTATTGCCAAATATAATGAGCATACTTTACTTGTTCAAATATATGTCGATGATATTATTTTTGGTTCTACTAATGAGTTACTTTGTAAGCGTTTCGAGAAGCTAATGAAAAGCAAGTTTGAGATGAGCATGATGGGAGAATTAACATTCTTCCTCGGACTTCAAATCAAGCAATGCGAAGAAGGTATTATTCTCAGCCAAGCCAAATACACCAAGGAGTTGATAAAGAAGTTTGGATTAGAAAATGCTAAAGCATATGATACTCCTATGGCCACCGACAATAAGCTAGATAATGATCTAAAAGGTAAGAAGGTTGATCAAACCTTATATCGAGGTATGATCGGCTCATTACTTTATTTAACTGCTAGTAGGCCCGATATCATGTATAGTGTCTGTGTATGTGCACGCTACCAAGCAGATCCTAGAGAAGCACATCTAATTGCAGTTAAGCATATAATCCGCTATTTATCTGGAACCACTAACCTTGGACTTTGGTATTCCAAAGATTCGAACTTTGATTTTGTAGGTTATTCAGATGCAGAATATGCAGCTTGTACTATTGACAGGAAAAGCACTAGTGGTACTTGTCATTTCCTCGGGAATAGACTAGTTGCTTGGGCAAGCAAGAAGCAAGCATCATTTTCAGTATCAACCACAGAGGCTGAGTATATTGCTGCTGGAAGTTGTTGCTGTCAAATCCTTTGGATGAAGCAACAGTTGGTGGACTATGGAATTGAAGAAGGAAATTGCCCTATCATGTGTGACAACACTTCAACAATTTCAGTCTCCAACAACCCTGTCATGCATTCCAAGACCAAGCATATTGATATCAAGTATCATTTCCTCAAAGACCATGTGGAGAAGAGGAATATCCATTTAGAGTACGTGGGGACAGACAACCAGATTGCTGATATCCTCACCAAGGCTCTTGACTCCAAGAGGTTTTCATTCCTTAGAGGAGAAATGGGTATGCTTGAACTCAAATAAATCCATTCTTTTTATTTGCTAACTTGTGTGTTAAGTATAGGTTGAAATTCTTATTGAGGATTCAAACAGCCTCTGTTGAAACCGCTTTTACCAAAACCGCAAGCAGTCAAACCGCCTGCATCCAACCGCCAGTGCCAAACCGCTAGATGCAGTCTGACCGCTTGGATCAAAACCGCGTTTCAACATAAGAGTAAATTCTGTCTAATCTTTCTTATCTTTAGTTATCTTTAGTTATTAAAAAAAAAACTATTCAAATTTCTTTTATTTATTTTTTAGTCCTTATTTTGATATAAGGGTATTTTTGCAAATGTTTTCCCTCATTTATTTCAAAATTAACAGCATTTAATGCTAAGGGGACATGAGCATTAAAAACCCTCATGTTAGCCTTCATTGAGAGAGGTGCAGGAGGTGAAAGGGTGCAACAGTTGGTTTATTTCAATCATTCTTCTTCTGAACCAACTGCCTACCCTTTCACCTATATAAGCATGAGTTGGTGAAAATTCTAACCTTTTCACTGCCATCTCTCTGCAAACCGTCCTTTCTATCTACCAAACATTTCTCTCTCTACTTCTCTCTACAAAACCTCATTTTTTTTCAAATCAAACTAAAAATGGCTACAACTTCAAAAAGGCAAAGAGCCTCCACTATTGCTAGGGACCCCAAGAAGCCTATTCTGGAAATGGTAACAAATCTCTAACCTTTAACTCTTCAAATTTATGAAATCTGCCATTGTTGAACAAAAACCCTTCGTATACCCTGTTCATCATTTTGGATGATTTTGATCTTATTTGTTGTTCATTTTCAATGATTTTTGTTGGGTTATGCTCGGATTCTTACATGGATTCTAAATATGTTAACTATTTCATGATCCATCCATGTTTAGAGCATTGATTTTGTGTTTTTCAGTTTATGAACTTCGAAAACCCACTTTATGTTCTTAGTGATTATGGATGATTCTGGGAAAAGGTTGAAATTTTAATGATATATTGTTGTTCCCCTTCCCAATGTGATCATTTTGACATGCTATTTGTCCATTTTGGTTAAGTTTTGAAAATCTCTGTTCTTGGTGTTCTTGAACTGTTCTTCGTGTTCTTCATGAAGCTCATGCGTTTTTCATGAAAATTCTTATGTTCTGGATGCCTTGATCTTTGACTAGTGTTTTTCTATACTTAGAAAATTTTCCAACTTTTACAATTTTGGATTTCATTTATTTTTGAAACCGCTTGTACGCAAACCGCTTAAGCTTTTCAGTTTCAAACCGCTTCTTCCTTTCAAAGCTAAACCGCATGCTGTTTTAAATTCCTTCCTTCATTCCTTTTGAGACATTCCTAAGTATATAGGCTGGAAACCAAGAACTTCCTCTCTAAGCACCGCTTGCAGTGTGGGATAAATTTGGATTACAATGCCACGTACTTAAGAAATTTTGTTCTCAAAATCCTCATCTTCTTTATGTATTCATAGTTCACTTGGGGTTTGAAATTTTCAAACCGCACCATTGCTAAACTGCTTGGTGCTCAAACCGCTTGTGACTGTGAATACAAAAATGTATCTAACACTTAAAGTTTTACTTTGTAGGATCCATCTACCTTCCTACCTGGATGGGAAGTAAATGAGGTTGAGCTCAAGACAGATGCTCTTGGAAGGGAACTGCTTAGGAAGTTGAGAGTATCAGTCATCCTACCCCTCTTCACCAAGCAGCAAGACTTTATTGTGCCCTTCTTTGTAGATCAATTTTATGCTACTGCAAAGCGTGGTAGCAGGATTCTAGATGGATGACAAAGAGTTTCCTGCCTAACTGCAGTAATTGAAGGCCTAAAGCTCTCCATTGACTACATCGATATCAGAAGGCTTTTCAAATTCGTAGTTGGTGGAGCTCCTATAGAGGTAGATCAGGTTATCCAAGACAATGCTGCCTTTCAAACCGCCAAGGTAGACTCAATGGTTAGGAAATACAAGAAGATACCAAGAAAGGGTTTTGGTGAGATGATGAGCCACATAGGACATTTGGTTGGGAGGTCTGTTTGTGGAAAGACAGGGAACCACAATAACTTTACATCCCAACAATGGATGTATTGTGCTGCTATCTTTATGGAAATCCAACTGCATTGGCCTAGGATCCTCTATAAGGAAATTTGTGATAGTGTGGACACTTATCAGTCCAAGATTAAGGGAGAAGATCAGAGATGGAGACAATTTTGCAGAATTCTAACTGCACTTTTGATGGATTTTGAACATTTGGATGAAATTGCCAACAAGAATCCAAAGTTAATGGTAGACTGTACTGATGACTCACTTGGACTGCTTGCATGCCACTCCTTCAGGTATGCTAATGGAGATACTTTATATAAATCCTTGTATGATGCAGATACCTATCCCAAGAAGGAGCCCTATGAGCTTAGAGATACCTCAACCGCTCCAAAAGCTAAAGGAGCAAAGCGGTCCAGAAAGCCTCAAGCTAGAGCTGAACCGCTCCCCAAAAAGCCCAAGACCGCTCCTGCATCAAAACCGCGTGCATCTGATGAAGCTAGTACTAGCAAGGCTAAGAAGCAGTCTGAACCAATGAACTTGGTGGATGAAGAGGATGAAGAATAAGAAGACCCAAGTATTCCCAACTTGGTGGCTAGAGCCAAAAAGGCTAGGGATGATGTTGAAGGCTCGACTGTTGAAGAGCAGATTCAGTTTTACAAGAACAAGGTTGAGAGATTGGACAGAGAGCAAGAAGAAAAGAGGGCTGCCAAGGGCAAATTTACTGAAGATGGAACCGCTTCACAGCCTCAACAACAACCTAAAACCCAACCGCCTCCTCCCTCACATACAACCCCTGACCAATCACCAGTTCAATCCCCTGCTCAATCCCTAGTTCAATCCCCCAACAAATCACCTTCCAAATCCAAATCCATAACTCCTTCCCCTATCAAAACCGCACTAACTCAGGGGGAGAAACCTATGAAACGGAGGAAGATGAGAGCCAAGAAACTCTCTAAAAAAGGCAAACCAGTTCATCCCTCACCCTCTCCCTCACCCCCTAGAAATTCTCCTCCACCATCTCCTCAAAACTCCCCTTCACCTTCCCCCAGAAAATCTCTTTCACCCTTATCTTCTCAATCCCCAAATAACTCACCCCAACATTCCCATTCCATAAACTCCCAATACTCTAACTAAACCCCTACTCAATCCCATGCCTATCAACAATGGCAATCCAAGCCCTCTGCTGGACATGCCACATCCAAATCCATTAGGGATGATCCAACCCCAACCAATTCACCAAATCATAACCGCTCTCATTCCCCTACACCTAACCGCTCCAGATCAAACTCCCATGCTAAATCCCTAACTCCCCAAAGGCAGAAATCCCCTCCTCCAAACATACCTCCTCAAACCCAAACCGCCCCTGAAACTACCCAATTGCAAACACCTCCAACCTTCCAAACCGCTTCAACCTCAATCGCTCCTCCCACTGAATACTCCCAAATTCTCCAAACTCTAAACCTCATCCAAGGCCAACTTGTAATCAACCAAGGCCATATCATTTCCCTTACCGCATCCAATGCCTCTCTCCTTGATTCCAACCGCTCCCTCCAAGCCAAGGTAGATGCTCACACCCTTGAGATGGCAGCTATTAAATCCTCTTAGCTTGATGCCATTAAGGGGGAGAGATCTACAGCAATTCTAACCGCTCCTTCTTCCTCAATCACTCCAGATAGATCTATAACAATTCCAACTGCTCCTTCCTCCTCAACCGCTCCAGATGATCAAACCGCTTCCATTATCAAATCTGCAGTTGAAGAAGGAATGGTCAAAGCCTTAGGAGACAAGGCATCAGTTGCTGATTTAGTCAAAATCTTGAGTGACCTTAGAGATAAGATTTACAACTCCTTGGAAAAGGATCTTGGAGAGTTGGGATCAAAATTCCTCAACTTTTTGAACTCCAGACCGCAGATGTCTCAAATAGTCCAAACCGCCTTGAACTCTCTTCGTGAAGAAGTATTGGAGCAGATTGATTTGTTCAAGGTGGACTCCAAGGTAAATCTGGACTGCGTATGAGATGCTTCCATGGCCAAGTTGAAGGAAATTCAAGAAGAATTCACTGAACGCCTAGACAACTTGAAGACTGGATTCAACTCCAAAATTGAAGCTGAAATCCACAACTTAAAATCCTCTCTGAAAGTTACCATTAACCTTGAGCCAATGGAACAAGCTATCCAAGCCCAAACCGCTGCTGTACAAGAAGAGGTTCATACAATTTTCAACTCTCTCTATTCATCCCTTCATGTGCAGCTGGATGAGATTAAAGAAAATATGATTGCAAATACCAAAGCGGTTGGTACCACCAATTCCACTTCTGCCCATTCTGTGAATGCCTTGAAGAAGCTTGAAGCTACCCTCACCAGAACCGCAGAAGAAGTGAGAAGATTAAGGAAAGCGTTTGCACCTGAACAATCTAGAACTGGGACCAGTAGAGCAGAACATGAAGTCAACAAGCTGCCCCAGCAGTAAACCGCTCCTTCCTTATTGTTTTTTATCCTTTTGTAAGTTAGACCACTCTCCATGTATTTTCTTTGTCCAACTTTTTCTGTTTTTGCTTTTTGTAACCTTGTAATTTTCTTTCATTCCTGTTTTGTAATCACTTGAGGAATTAATGGAAATTGCATCATGGTTCCAAAACCTTGTTCATATCAAACTGCTTGTTTATAGAACAATGAAACCGCTTATGATCTTAAACCTCATTCAAATATTTTTCAACTTAAAATCACTCATTTGAATTGATGTTTAAACATTCAGTTTAAACTGCACTTTATACTTAAACTCATACTTTTCAAAGTGCACTGAATGCATTTCTATACTTTTCAAGTTTTAACTTCCAATCTTTCAATAGTATAGAAACCTATAGCTTAAGCTAGTGTGTGCATTGACTTGGGACATGACTTACCATGTTAATTCTTATGGACATGTTTTTACCAAGTACAATGTTTGCTTTCGCTGTAGTAGATAATGACATCAATCAAATAGGGGGAGATTGTTGGGTATGCATATTTTAACCCTCCTATTTTATATTAGATTTGATTGATACCATAACCTCCTGTCTATTTTAAGGACTTTAGGACCCTATGTAATGAAGCTTAGAATTCAATTTTTAGCTAAGTCCATTTTATAGAATAGGTTAAAATTAGGCTTGAAGACTGGCACAAGACTCATTGGATCTAAGGATTGCAGTTCAGAGTTTCAGACCGCATTGACAAAACCGCCTAGCAAACCGCTCCTATGGAACCGCTTGGTGGAAACCTCTGCTGAAACTCCTCTTGAACTCCTATGTGCAAATAACCTTTGAACCACTTATGCAACTGCATTGCAGTTCCATCCCCAATCGCACATATGGAAATCCTCCCCTGGTGAACCGCTTGCACTTAGAACCGCCCCTCACCAGAACCGCCCCAATGATTGGAGACTTGAAGTGAACCACATTTGATCGTTGGAATCCACGTCAGCAATATCAAATGTCAACCACCATATCTTGTCACGTGACTACTTTTCAGACAAGATCTGCAAGGATTTTGAAAATGTGACAGATGTCCTAACCACCTTGATTGCAGCTGAGGTCTGATCAGCTTTACCTGCATCAACGGTTCCAAAGGATAAAAGTGGTTGCTGTGGACCAATGGAAAAGCATCAAGTACTGTAATTATAACAGCTGTGTCCAACGGCTATATCTTGGATGCTTGGGTATAAATACCTCCAATCTTCACCATTTAAAGATTGCTTGAGAATTTAATTTGATGTGAGTTCATAAGAAGCTGAAGCTCTGCCCAGAAATTGTTCAACCCTTTGAATCTTCATCTTCAACTTCAAGAAATATTTCCCAGCCCAGAAATCAAGCCTTAACACATTCAAGAATCATTGTGCTCTACATCTCACAGATTTAAAGAGCCTTGATCTTGTTCTCACACACACACCTCACTTGTTTAATCACATAGATTAATCATTTGAGATACACTGGTTATAGTCTTAGGATTTGTTCTTCATAGGAAAGATTTTAGATCTGAGTATTACTCATTGTACTTTGTAATCCCTCATACTCAATATAAAATCTCTCTTAGAAATCCAAGACTAACCATCTTGGTAGTGGACGTAGATCGTTTATCGATTGAACCACTCGAAATATTGTGTTCTTACTTTCTGCATTTATTTTCTTGTGATTACTGATTATCTACCTTTATCTCTGTTTGATCTTCATATAGATATCCATTATTGTGAAATTGTGTTTGGAGTTAACATTGTCAAACCTCACTTTAGTTTTACAACTGCTCAGAAAATTGCACTCAAACCGCTTATCAAAACCGCTTGTATCTTCAAATATTCCGCTGTGCATTTTACAACTCTATTTGCAGTTTCTTATACACTGCAAGAGGTTTTGTAAGCTTAGAGGTTTAATTTTAAATCAAGGGCAAAAAATTTGAAACAGCTATTCACCCCCCCCCTCTAGCTGTATTTTCTCCCTTGTTGCCACATTTGGGACCAACAAGACGCTTCATTATTCGACGGTTCAATAGTACAATGACGGGCGCATCGCACGATGACTGACATTCCCCTTGGAAACCCACCATTGCATTTTATTTGATGAGAAAGGATGGCACCTTTACCCGAGTTTCGACCCGTACCCGTTTCCTAGTTGGGTATAAAAGCCAAAACCCAAATCAATTCCAATCTTTTATCACTGTTTAAGTTTGAGAGCGAAATAGCAAAGTTTGAAAAACCGTTCATGTTCTTGATTTCCTTTGCCCCAAATCTGCATTTGTGCTCGATTGCATCAGTTCATTCTTCACCAAACTTCGATTAAAGGTATAATTTCTTCTCTTTTAACTAATTTCTGCATTTACTTTCAGTTTCTGGGTTCTTTGGATTGAGTTCTTGGTGGGTTTTGGAGAAAACCGCCATTGTTGCTCTAATTTCAAGGTTTTCTTGAGTTTATTCTTGAGTTTGTTCTTGAACCCTCTGTGTCTCCCTCGTATTTAGAGATGGCAAGAACATGGAGGAGTAATCCCAACTCCTTGTATGGCTACCATACCTGGAATCTTAGGATTTATCAACGAACTGATGGTCATGGTTGATGGTGAGTTTGGGAGAGATAGGTGAGATCTTGACAAGATACTAGAGCCTTAGAATGGACGTGCAATACCCAGGCCGGTATAGGATTGACCGAGTAGACAAAGATTCCCCCAACATCGTAGTATTCCAAGGTTGGTCCGAGATAAAAACCACATCAATCTCTATTACCTGAAATCTGATCACCTGGAGCGTCCTCCATTATTGGTCCGAGATAAAAAACCACATCAAGTTTAGATCGTATGACGAGGAGGGATGTTCTTCCTCTTCCTTGTCTTTCATTTGCCTTGGCCATTTTTCTGATCCTTTGTCGTTTCATTGTGTAGATATGACGAAAAGATGAAGTGATGTTGCTCGTCAAACTGGTCCTTGGACTTCGGGGAACATTGTAGATGCTTTTGATGAGGGGACCCAATCTGGAGGGCAAGGACGAGGTCGGGGTAGATCTGGCCGAGGTAGGGTGTATGTCCCTAGATCCAAACCAATTAAGGTCGGTGAGCCTATGATAGAGTAAATCCATACCAAGTATGGGGAGCCGAGGGAGGAATATAGGCTTAGTTATTTCCCCTTCGTGAAGGTCAAAACCGAGCAAGCTGTGAATGAGTTTTATTACTCTTTGAACCATGTCCTCTTCTTTTACAAACAGTTCCAATTAGGCCTTTGTCTCCCTTTAGACCCGTTTATCAATGAGTTTCTTGAGGACATGCAGGCCGTCCCAGCCATGCTTGTGGCCAATGCCGTGAGGTTCCTGAAATTACCCTAATCGCGCGCGGACACAGCGAGCGGTTTTCGATTTGGACTTCACTGAAAAGAGAGAGTCGCCATGCCGTTTTGTATTATGAGCCTAAACTTTGAAAAAGACTGGGTTGAAAAGAAGGTCGTTTTGATTGGTAGCCAAAACTTAGGAAAAGACTTTTAGAAAAGGAGGTCGTTTTGATTAGTAGCCAAAACATAGTAAAAGGCTTTTTTGACCAGAGATTGTTAGGTTCGGAGGTCAGGTTACGTTTCGGGAAGAGTATATGGAGATCACCCGAAATGTCTCGCATAACGAGTCTTTCTACCTTTCTCGATTTTTGCGCGTGTGTGTATGTTTGTGTTACTTTTGAAAAGGGGCTTGAATGACAAGCTTGAATCTTTAGTTCGAATGACAAACGTTGATTTTGGAAACGAGCATTTGAATGACAAACGTCGATTTTGAGTTTGAAATGAGCGTTTGAATGACAAACGTCGATTTTGAGTTGGAAATGAGCATTTGCATGACAAACGTCGATTTTGAAAAGGAGTTCGAATGACGATCTTTTGGTTTTGAAACCGGGCATTATAATGTTACCCATTTTGATGAAAAAGATGGCAAATGGAATGCGATCAACGAGTCATTTTGTGACTCGAATATTTGAAAGTAAATACTATTAACAAACCAAACGATTTGGACTTGTAAATGACAGTATTGAAAGTGCGGTATCAACGGATCGAACGATTCGAACGGTAAAAGTACGATCGATGAGCCAAACGACTCGGATTTATAAAGAGCGTAAAGTAAGTGCAATATCAACGGATCAAACGATCCGGACGATAAATAGCAATCAACGAGCCAAACGGCTAGGACGGTAAAAGTGCGATCACGAACCGAGCGGTTCGGATAGTAAATGACATAAAAGTAAAAACGGGACTCGAACGCCGTTTTAATCCTAAATTACTTCTCTCGAGTGAGAGAAGATGATAGAGGACTAAAACATATCAAGTCCCGTAGACGGCGTTTCGTCTACATTTTGAGAACTTTGATCGGATCGAAAGTAGCGTATGACGCGTAAATCGAGACAAAGTGGGGTTTAGAGAGTGAGAGTGTTACCAATGGCTAGGTGTTGACTCTTTGGCTCGGGAGGACGTATACGGGATACAAATGGTGTTTGAAAGGTGTTTCAGAAGTGTTTGGCTCGCGTTTGGGTTGGAAAACGTGGTTTTCACGCAAATCGAGGCGTTTTCGAGGCTCAAGAGGGCATTTAGGCTGTTGGGCCGAGGCAATATGAGGGGGATTAATGTTTTTGTTGTTTTCATTACTGAAGGGGAGGGGTTGTATTTATAGGGGGTGAAACTGCAAAACAGGCCGTCCGATAATTTCCTCAGTTTGAGGGACCTTTGAGGTATTTTGAGAATTGCAGAGGCTGATTGATCAATCCTGAAGAACAGGTCGTCCGGCCCATCACTCAGTTTCAGGGATATTTTTGTCTTTTCACACTTGAATATGATTGATGGAGATATGGGGAGGCTTGCATGTGTGCCAAGTGCCCTAGCTTAGGGATTTTGGTCCCGTTAATCCCGGTTTTGACTGTTTTCTAAATAACTGTCCGAGAAATGTCGGAATAGTCCCGAAAAATCTCAAAAATTGTATATTTCGGGGAAAGTGATATTTTCACGCGTACGAACGTGGGATGAATACACTTTGGATTTTGGATGCACGAGGCAGTCCTGAAAATTCTCGTTAATCTCGGGAAGGAGGAGTTAACGGATTGTCGTTAACTTGGGAAGTGCCAGTTAACGGATTGTAACGATCCGGATTTGGTTACTTACAGTATCCCCTCGGCGACGTAACTTTTGAAGGAAGTGGGGTCGTTGAAAAAGATAAGGATCCCAAATCGGGGAGATGCCTTATGGAGAGACCTGGACGGTCAAATGGCTGGACCCTATAGCAAGGATTCTTACCTCGGGGTTAGGAATGGGATGACAAAAATGGTTGTGTTAAACTGGCATTTTTAACAACATGGAAGGGTTGACGTTCTAACATCGGGGTTAGGAACGGAATGTGATCTCGGGAGAGAATGACACATTGCTGGGAAAAAGCGTCCAGAGTTCTAACAAGGCGGTTAGAAACTGAGGAGATTTGATTGACGTTCCTTTAGTAGGAGTGTCTTAGGATCCTGCTGGGGTGGAATGTTCGGGCTTACGACGGCGACCGAAGAGGGATTGTTGTGCGGGCTTACAATGATTGTCGTTGAAATGAGAGGGTCGGGCTTACGATTGACGGCCAGAATTTAACCTCGGGAGAGGGGCGTTAGAGATGTCTAACTGAGAAATTTAACCTCGGGAGAGGGGCGTTAGAGATGTCTAACTGGGAAATTTAACCTCGAGAGAGGAGCGTTAGAGATGTCTAACTGAGAAATTTGATAACTTTTGAGCAAAAGCATCAATTTTTGAAATATGAGGGGCTAATTGGCCATTTGGGCCAAAATGGCCCATCCTGTAAAAGAGGCCAGCCGGCCACTTCCTCATTTTGACCAGATTTAAAGAAACCGTCGGCCATTAGAGAGAAAGAGAGAAAATTGAGAGCTTTTTGGCTGAGAGAGAGAGAGAGAGAGAGAGAAGAGAGAAAAATTCATCATTTTTCTTCGATCTATGTTGAAATGTTTGAGAGATTATTGCTATGGAAGCAAGATTGGGGCGGAGGATTCGACATAGAAGGACCGACAACAAGAGGAAGAGGATTAGGAGGACAGTGCGAGCGACCGAGCTTCCTATGGATTCGGTCGAGTTTTACAAAGCTCGGGATAGCCATAAATCCAAGGAGGGGATAGCAAGGAAGGTAAGCATCCTTTGAATTCCTTTGAATTTTTGAATTTTTGAATTCTTGAAATTTTGGAATTTGATTTGAATTGACTTCGGGTTCTTGGTGCCCGATTTGGGGCTTTTGACCTTGTGATGCCCTTTTGTCGAAATTGACTTTAGCTTAGTGCAATTGATGCTATGGGTAGACAACGTAGAAAATTTGGTAGGAAAATTCTTTGTCTAGCTATGCTTTCCGAAATTAAAGTGAGTTTAATTCGGGACGGACTAATTTTGAAAGTGTTTGAAAGTTTCGGATTTGACGGGTTTTTCGATATGTTTTTAAAGTTTCGATTTCGATGGGTTTTTTGAAATGACTTGAATGATTTTGAAAGTTCCGGGTTTGACGGGTTTTTCGAAATCGTTGTGAAAGTTCCGGGTTTGACGGGTTTTTTGAAATGGTTTTGAAAGTTCCGGGTTTGACGGGTTTTTCGAAATGACTTGAAAGTTTCGGGTTTGACGGATTTTTCGAAACGGTTTTGAAAGTTTCGGGTTTGACAGGTTTATTACATGACTTGAAAGTTCCGGGTTTGACGGGTTTTTCGACATGGTTTTGAAAGTTCGGGGTTGACGGGTTTTGCGACATGGTTTTGAAAGATTTTGAAAGTTCCGGGTTTGACGGGTTTTTCGAAATGATTTTGAAAGTTCCGAGTTTGACGGGTTTTTCGAATGACTTGAGAATTTTGGGATTTGAACCGTTAATATTTCGACTTGGGATGGAGATATCTTAGGAAAATGAACCGTTAATGAAATGGGATTTTGAGACTTGAACCGTTAATATTCTGACGTGGGACGGAGATATCTTAGGAAAATGAACCGTTAATGAAACGGGATTTTGAGACTTGAACCGTTAATATTTCGACGTGGGATGGAGTTATCTTAGGAAAATGAATGAATTATATCTTTGTGTTGATATTTGACATTGCATGTGCATTTTGTGTATGTTATTTTGTATTGACATACCTTTGCTGTGTTTACCTGCAGGGGCGAGGGCCGGTTGATGTGTCCACTACTAAGATTAGGGGAGATGTTGAGGCTGTCAGCGAGCTGTGGGAAATGTTCCCAGACGTGGCTCGTGATGGAGAGAGGAGTCCACGGCAGTTGATGATTGACTCCGGCCTGGGGGACTTTATCAGCGCAGTGGCTGTTGTGGCTTCGACAGATAGGGTCAAGGTGATCCATGTCGCTTTGATCGAGTATTGGTGGGATACGACCCACACATTTCACTTCAGGTGGGGGGAGGCATCGATCACTCCCACTGACTTTGTTGCGATCACTGGGTTGTCATTTCGGGGCAATCCTATAGGGTGGTTTGACGAGTTCACCATGGAGAAGCTGACGAAACTGCTTGGATTCGACATCACAGATGCCAGGGGCCTTGGTGTTCGGTATGGATCGATGGAGGCACATTTGAGGAGAGGGATAGCTAAGTATCTGACTGGTTCCGAGAGGATGACAACTGATCGGTTGGCTAGGGGGTTATTGTGGTTTGCTCTATCAGCAACCATTTTTCCCAATGCTGACACAACGTGCCAGTTTGCCTTGCTCGGCTCTCTAATTGATCTGGAGGCAATGAGAGGGTTTGCCTAGAGAGAAGCTGACCTGCCCGAGCTTTTCTTTACCTTGGACAAGTATTCCCGAGGGGAGGATAACTCGTTCTGCCGTTTCCAGTTTGTGCTGGATGTGAGCCTCCTTTTTCTCTTCCTTGTCTTGCTTGTATTTTTTTGTATCTGCTTTGTAGCTGACATAACTTTCCTGGCGTCTTTCAGGTGTGGTGCTTTGAAGTGTTCCATCCGCATCGGTGGAGCATTAGGGAGGAGTATGCTCCTTTGTTTCCCGCTATGCTGACTTGGCAGAAGGCGGCTAGGAAGCCGGTGAAGTCGAGGGAGAGCACCCGGGTGACTTACGAGGAGGTGTCTTTGGCTCTGGACCGAGACTTTTCACCGAGGATCAACTTGACTTGGTGGAGCCGGTTCGATCAGGCGGTTGTGAACGCTGCAAATGAGGTGACAAGCCAACGAAAGCTGCTAGTGGGGCTTCACTGTGGCATCTTATATCTTGGCGTGAGGGTGTCTTACCAGTATGCTCCGAGATCTGGTCCCATGGTTTCGAGGGATCCTCCCCTCCATATGTTGTTTCCTTTGTCCATAGCTGGGGAGGAGCTGCAGCGATATAGGCAGGGAGTGCCTTATGTTGAGAATGTCCTTGAGGACGCTGACTACGATATCTTACGGAGGATGAGGCTGAGGAGTCCACATGTGCTGGCCAGAGAGGGTGAGGACCCTGCACATCCTAGAGATTATCCGCTCCCCCGCACTCATTTTGCATATGAGGGCGTGGGTGGTTCTCGAAGGCGGTTGACGATTCCCATTCCTAAGCAGGCGAGACCTCCATATAGAGAGGGTGAGGACCCTGCTTTTCTGTACTTTAGTAGCTTTCTGTAAATGTTGCATCTGTGCTGTTTTGTCTGTCTTTTGATGGCTTTACTGGTTTGCAGGTTTCTGGCCGTACCTACGATCAGGCTGTCACATCTGGATGGGGTGACCGGTTTTTCCAGGAGGCTTGTTGACTTCCTGCGGTGCAGTTCTCGGAGGAGTGCGGCTGTTCATGAGCCGATGCCATCTAGACCGTCTGTTTCTAGAGACTCATCTGCTTTCACGGCTAGTGGTATAGATGTTGGGCAGGGCTATAACCAGTTCTCTAGTGAGACTGTTGGATTTGGGGCTCGCCATTGTTTGTACTCAGGATTCAAGCATGGGGAGTCTTTAGGAGCATAGGCACGGGGCCGTCATTTCTTGTACTCCGGATTCGATAACTTCGTGGATTATATGTCTACCACGGATCCTGTTGCGGCGGAGCAGTATGTTGAGTGCTCAGATGACGAGCAAGACTCTGAGTAGCCCTGTTAATATCTTTAGACAATTGTGTGAACTGCCTGCAATAGATATTATTTTGTACTCGAAAGGCCCTTGGGGCGAAAACTTGGCACATTTGAATATTTATCATGATTACTTTTAACTTATTCTCGGCAGATAAGCAAGTAGGTTGATCAAAAATAAATAATAACATGAAATGCATTGAATAATAAATTTGAGCAGGTAAAATTTATAGCTATTATGCACTGTTATTTATTACTTGCACTGTTGCACGAGCCCAGGGTGGATTGGGTATTGGCAATAAATGAACTGATCACGGGTTTGGCAACTTTGGTCAAGGAATGAACATGGTTCACTTTGAAAATGTCGAGGGACATTGGTGCAACAAGGCTGCAGGTTTGACTGGGTCAAACTGAGAGACAGGCCGGCCGGCCAAAGCTTTAGTTTCGGCTTCTTTAAATTGCAGTCTAGTTTCTGCAGATTCAGGAGTCCTATGCTTGTCCTTGAAGCTGAAGTCTGTTTTCTCTCTCAAAACTTGAAGCTTTCTTCGCTTTCCATGGCCAAGTTTCCGAGGTTGTCGTCTCAGATGCAAGAACAATTTTTGGAAAGGTTCAAGATGTGGGTACGACACCATATGAAGCAAAACAATGAGTTTTTCGAGGGTTGTTATAGGATGAAGTCAGTTTGGGATTTGAAGGAGCTTTTTCTGGACTGGGATCTTCTGAGAGCTGCGGCTCATTTCTGGGATGAAAGGAGGCATGTGTACAGTTTCTCGTATAACGAGATCACGCCTACGCTTGAAGACTTTCGGGCTATCCTTGGAGGACCTGAGGTAGAGCAGATGTTCTTCCTTTGACGGGCGGCATGACCACCGTTGAGAAGTTGATGTTTCGCATGCGTTTCGCGAAGAAGCATACGGATGTGCCGATATCGAACACTGACCATGTTGACATTTTGGGGCTGCCAGATAGGTTTGCAAGTGCTGATGGGAGTGTTGCCGCGTGGGACACTTTTGCTCTGTGTGTGATTGATACTCTGTTCACATTCACATCCTTGGGGTGTGCCACCACAGTGTTCTGGACCTGGTGAGGCAGTGCCGGAGCGGAGGAGATATCGTGCCTTTGATCTTGGGCGAGACATTCCATAGCATAGGTCGGATGGCGACCGGTAGCCGGTACATGTGTGTAAGTACCCCAATCTAGATCACTCCCTTCCAAACGCGGGAAACACCGCAGACTCACACAAATGCAGCCTCGAATGCCCGTAGCCTTCAAAAACTCCAAAAACCACCAACCAAACCAAGGGGGGGCTTTCTGAGATAAAAAAGTACAAAATGACTTTTTGGGAATTTTGGAAAATTTGGAAAAGCAAAGACTGTCCGTGCGGACCACTTTGCATCCAGACATCATAATTACAAAATTCCCTTAAAGTCCACAATATTCCCTTAAATCCAGGAAAATAAAAAAACTGGTAATGGCTGACAATGTCGTGCGACAAACCTTGCCAGAATCTGGACACTATAAATAGAGGGCTCCCCCTCATAATTTTCACACCTCCCTCTTCTCTCCTCTCTCCCAGCCTTCAGGCAACCCCTCTAAGACCCCTCGGGGCAATCCCGGTCCCTTTCGGTTCCCTTCGGGGCATTTCGAGGCCCCTCGTGGTACTTCGAAACCCTGCCAAGCACTGCCGAGCGCTTTCGAGCTACCCCGAGGCACTCCCAAAGCATTTCGAAGCCTTGTCGATCCATCCCGATGCCCTGCCAATCCATCTCGAGGCATTCCGGTCCATCCCGAGGTGTTTCGGCCCTTTTCGAGCACAACCGACGATCCCGACGCACGCCGAAACTCTGCCCGAGCACAACCGACGATCCCGACGCACGACGAACCTCTGCCTGAGTCCTGTCAACGATCCCTGCGATCCCAACGTATGACGAAACTCTGCCCGAGTACACACCTGACAATCCCGAGGCATGCCGAAGCTCTGTCCGCAAACACCGGCACGTCCCGAAGCAATCCCGGTCCGTCCCGAAACACTATTCAACACTCAAACACTATTCCCCAGCGGAAGACAAACACGAACCAACATACTGTGATGTACCCAATTTTCTTATTTTTTTGAAAAATCAAACGGAGTCGCCACGCCGTTTTTAGTTTAGGGCCAAAACTTTGAAAAATGCCCAAAATTAGAGAAAAATGTGTTCGGAGGTCACGTTACATTCCGGGAAGAACGTTAGGGTTCACCCGAAATGCCTCTTAAAACGAGTCTTCCTAATTTAAAACCATTTGTGTGTGTGTGTGTTTGTTTTGCAAGAGGATTTTTCTGGAAATAAAGTTTTGACTGGACTGGACTGAAATTTACCAAAACAGTGTGCTTCTGTGAGTAAAAAATGACTGAAAAACAAAATGTCTGTCCCTTACATTCCTGTCCGCGCGGACCAGAGCGAGGGTCAATTCTGTCCGCGCGAATGAGACAGTAAATATTCCTTTTTGCAGTTTTCCAGTCTGATTCTGTAAATTTCAGAATGTAAACTGGAGTTACAGAATCAGAATTGGTGTTTTGCAACTGAGAGTGTTAAATGAAAACATTTTTGGGATTTGCATCCATGCTTGTCCCCACTTTCCTTAGGCTTTGATTAGTGATCACTAAACATGATTAGTGGTGATCTACTATATCAAGCCATCCTTAGGGTACATTAGGACTTGAAAGCATTTCATTTGCTTAGGATGGGGAGATTTAACATAAAACAAAGATTAATGTATGAAAATTGAATTTAGGTTAAGGGTGTATCAACTTTAGAGTGGATTTCTAAGGTGGTCATTAAGATGACCATCCTTGAAATCTTTGAACTCAATGTATCAACTTCACCCTTTTTGTAACCTAATTTGTGAGTCTTAAGGATGTTCATCCATGGAAATGGTTCCAAGGTGAACATCTTAGACTAAGGAAAAACATTTACAAGGAAGTAAACAATTTGGACCATTTAGTGTGATCATCCATGGAGATGAACTCCAAGGTGACCACATTTTAGGTCAAGTAGGCAAGTAAGAAACAAAAGCTAGTTAATGTAAAAGGGACAAAAGGTAATAACATAATAAAATATGTAGATCTTCATGGAAGATCATCCATGGAGATGGACTCCATGGAGATCTTCCTAGATCCAAGGACTACGGGAGTTGGGATCAACAATTAATTAAGCAACAAGTGAATGAAACAAGTAGATAAACAAGATTTAATGAAGATGATGCTTGAACAAAGAATAAGTTTAGTGGAAAAGAAGGAGGGTTTTACCAATGGTGACACCCTATCTTCCTTGGTTTGGAGTTTGACTTGAGGAGTATCAAGATTTAGTGTTTGGATTTGTGTTTAGGGCTTGTGTTTGAGAGATTTCAAGGCTTAGAAGTGATTTGGTAGTGGATTTGAGGTTGGATTTGGTGTTAAATTGGAGTTGTGGGAGTGTTTAAGGCTGTTTTAAGGTGGGATTTCGGCATAGTAACAGTAGGGAATGATGTTTGTTGTTGTTAAAACTGAAGGAGAAAGACTGAATTTATAATTTGTCTGGAGTGTCATTCTTGTCCGCGAGGACAAGATCGAGCCTCATTCTTGTCCGCGCGGACAAGATCGACGGTGTGCCTGATTTTGCAGAAAAGCTGTTTTGGCTGCTTGCATTTAATGAAAAGTTGGTCAATTTCTTTAAAATGACTCTTCCTAGCGAGATCCAACCTATTTTTGTTGTTTCTTTAAGGTCCTTCCTTGTTTAAATTATCTTAGGAAGTGACCAAAATGCCCTTAAATGTTTATTTGACGTGGAAAACGTTAAATTGGACTGTAGGAACATTGGCGGTTCAGATTGGGACACTTACAGTAGCCCCTCGGCGACGGTACTTTCGGAGGAAGTGGGGTCGTCGATAAAAGTAAGGTCCCAATCTGTTGGGGAAAAGAGGGTGACCATTTTGGTCGGACCGCTCGGGAAAGGAATGACCATTTCGGTCTGATGGCTGAACCTAATGATAGGCTACCTACGTATCCTTAAGAGGAATCAAGCCAGTCGTAGTTTGGGTCTTTCGACTATCTTCAGACGTTGACCCTAGAGTGACTATTTTAGGATGTCAACCTGGTAATGATTTCGGTGTGTCGAAACCGAAGTGATAGCGTTTAGGTGCCTCAAGCCTTGATGATGGCGTTTTAGGTGCCTCGAACCTTAATGATGGCGTTATAGGTGCCTCGGACCTTAAAGATGGCATTTTAGGTGCCTCAAACCTTGATGTTGGCGTTTTAGGTGCCTCGAACCTTGATGATGGCGTTTTAGGTGCCTAAAACCTTGATGATGGCGTTTTAGGTGCCTCGAACCTTGATGATGGCATTTTAGGTGCCTTGATGATGGCGTTTTAGGTGCCTCGAACCTTGATGATGGCATTTTAGGTGCCTCGAACCTTGATGATGGCGTTTCAGGTGCCTCGGACCTTGAGGATGGCGTTTTAGGTGCCTCGGACCTTGATGATGGTGTTTTAGGTGCCTCAGACCTTGATGATTGCGTTTCAGGTGCCTCAGACCTTGATGATGGCGTTTTAGGTGCCTCAGACCTTGATGATGGCATTTTAGGTGCCTCAGACCTTGATTTGAAATGATTTCCCTTGATAGTTTGGGATAGATGGTCCTTTAGTGGACTTCATTTGAAGGGATCGGTCTTACGTTTGCTGCCGAGGAAAAGAATGACCGTATTGGTCAAGTGGCTGGACCTATTGTAGGCTACCTACGTATCCCGAATGGGGAATCAAGCCCATACGTAGTTCAGAAACTGCTGGGGGTGGAATCGAGGAAAGAAACGGGATTCCGTTAACTTTCGTTGGAGAAATCGAACTTACGTTTTACTGCCGGGGATGAAAATGAGGAAAGAAACGGGATTCCGTTAACATTCTTTGGAGAAATCGGACTTACGTTTTACTGCCGGGGAAAAGGATGAGGAAAGAAACGGGATTCCATTAGCTTTCGTTGGATAATCGGACTTACGTTTTACGGCCGGGGATGAAAATGAGGAAAGAAACGGGATTCCGTTAACTTTCGTTGGAGAAATCGGACTTACGTTTTACTGTCGGGGATGAAAATGAGGAAAGAAACAGGATTCCGTTAACTTTCGTTGGAGAAATCGGACTTACGTTTTACTGTCGGGATTGAAAATGAGGAAAGGAACGGGATTCCGTTAACTTTTATTGGAGAAATCGGACTTACGTTTTACTGCCGGGAATGAAAATGAGGAAAGGAACGGGATTCCGTTAACTTTCATTGGAGAAATCGGACTTACGTTTTACTGTCGGGGATGAAAATGAGGAAAGAAACGGGATTCCGTTAACTTCCGTTGGAGAAATCGGACTTACGTTTTACTGTCGGGAATGAAAATGAGGAAAGGAACGGGATTCCGTTAACTTTCATTGGAGGCATCGGACTTACGTTTTACTGCCGGGGATGAAAATGAGGAAAGAAATGGGATTCCGTTAACTTTCGTTGGAGAAATCGGACTTACGTTTTACTGTCGGGGATGAAAATGAGGAAAGAAACGGGATTTCGTTAACTTCCGTTGGAGAAATCGGACTTACGTTTTACTGCCGGAAATGAAAATGAGGAAAGAAACGGGATTCCGTTAACTTTCGTTGGAGAAATCGGACTTACGTTTTACTGCCGGGGATGAAAATGAGGAAAGAAACGGGATTCCGTTAACTTCCATTGGAGAAATCGGACTTACGTTTTACTGCCGGGAAGTTCTTTTGAAGAGGGGGTTAACTTGGGTTAACTTTGGTTATCCTCCGTTAAGCCCAGGATCAAACTGCAGAGTCTTGGATTTTTAAAGGGCAAAATAGTCCTTTTGCACCATCATTCCTGTCCGCGCGGACAGGAACGAAGTTCAGACTGATTTTTAAAAAGGCCGAGGCCTTTTCTCCTTCTTCCCTACCGCCATTTACAGTTTACACGAGAGAGAGACGAGAGAAACGCCATTTTTGGCCAAAAATCCTTCAAAATCTCTTGAAATTTCTTGATTTTCTTCAATTCTTGGATTATGGAACACGGGGAAGCCGCTATTCAAGGTCAAGGGCGTGGTCCGATTGCGGAGAGGAGGTTAGAGCTCGTGAGGATGCGGAGGCATTACTCGCTTTCGCAATCGATTGCGGAGGAACCCTACCCAGATATGTGGCAGCATTGGTCCACTGATCCGGATCTTCGCACGGTATTTTTCGAATCCATTCATTGTTCTTGTTGATTGCATTGTTAGAAATAGGGTTTTAATTTTTATTTTTTTTGAAAAATTTGAAAACCCTTGTTCTTGCCATTGAAATTTGAATTTGATGATTTGCATGCTTTGTTGAGTATATGGGTAATTTAAATGTGTATTTTATTTGAAAAAAGAATGGGCGATTTGCCATTTTTGAAATATGAGGTGATGAAAATTTTGTCGAATCCGGGACGGACTTTTGCATGTGGATTTTTTTTGCAATGAGATGATTTTTTTTTTATGAATGAGATGAGTGCAAAGAATTATTCGTGCGTGTCTTTTGTGATTTTATGTGAAAAATGGGACGGGGTTTTGCTTCTGTCGACTCCTTGTGAAAATTGTTTATGTGTGCTATTTATGAAAAACGGGACGGAGTTTTGTTTCTGTCGACTCCTTGTCATTGACATGTCCCTTTGTGCATGAATGAATGATGAATGGTGATTGTTGAAAAACCATTTCTTTTGAGAAAAATGGGGTTGAGTGCATTGTATGCCGTTATGCTGCCGAAATTTTCAAAACTTTATGCAAATGCGACTGCTTATTGACATCTCTTTTTTTCTTTCTTTTTTTCTTCTTTTTTTTTGCAGGGTGGTGATCGGTTTGTGCGGGATCAGCTGAATAAGCTTAAGACCCGGGGATCAGTTGAGGCCGTGATTAGCCTGTGGGACCAGCTTCCGGTCTTGGGTAGAGGGGCGATGATGAGTCCGAGGCAGATTGTCATTGAGACTAGATTATATGAGTTCGTTGAGTGCTTGAGGGGGCTGGTGAAGTTGCCGAAGAGCAAGGGTTTGACTTTGGCTTTGGTGGAGCATTGGTGGGACGTGACCCACACCTTTCACTTCTTTTGGGGCGAGGCTACAGTTACGCCTTCTGACTATGCTGCGATCACGGGCCTGTCCTTTAAGGGACGTAGCATTGAGTGGCGGGATGGCTACAGTGACCGGGAGTTGCAGGATCTTTTAGGCTTTATCCCTATTCCCAAGAAGGGGATGGGGATGGAGTATGCAGTGATCCAGGGGAAGATTGTGGAGAGCATCAGTAGGTATGAGGCTGGTGATGAGAGGATTGCTGCTAAGCAGATTGCTAGGTCTTTTTTGTGGTTCGCCTTTTCGAGTACGTTGTTTGGTCATGCCGAGGGGACGGCTGTGTTTGCTTTACTGAGGACGTTGACGGATGTGGAGAGAGCTGGAGAGGTGGCCTGGGGGGAGGCCGGGCTAGCAGAGCTTTGCTTTGCTCTAGACAGGTACAGCCGAAAGGCTGTGAGTTCCCTTTCATGCTTTGAGTTTCCGTTGGAGGTACAAGCTTTTGCCTTTTCTTTTCCTTTTTCATGTACTGTTTCTTTTTCCGAACTTTAGCTGATGAAATCTTTTCCTTTCGCAGGTATAAGCTCTGGAGTTCTTTGACATTAGGATGTGGCGGCAGCCGGCGGAGCATATTGGGGCCTATCCGGCTATGCTTTCCTGGGTTAGACAGGCTCGGGAGAAGAGGGGTGCTCGAGGGCGCACGACCCTCAAGTACAAGGAGTGTCGGCCCCTTATGAGAGCAGAGACAGATGAGAGGATGAGGTTCTACCCCAGGGGCCGTTTTGACGTGGAGCAGCTGAAGGGTGCGGAGAGATGGACTGTAGAGAGGAGGATCTTGAGGGGGTTGTCCTGCGATGTGTATTACCTGGGGGAGAGGGTGACGTGCCAGCATGGCGACGGCGCACCTTTGCTGACACCGATGGAGCCTCCTGCTGACATGATGAGTCCGACCGAGGGCTCGGAGACTTGGGCTTACTACCGGGGCGGCCAGCACTTCTCAGGGTTTGTGACGGATGACCCATATTCGACGTTTGTGCTGGAGAGGCTGAGGACGCCCCAGTGCTTGAGAGGAGGATCCCGGTCGTACGGTACCCTAGGTCGGACTTTTCATACGTCCAGGATGGGGTGAGATTGAGAGTACAGATTCCTATCCCCGAGAGGGTCCCCCGAGCATTCCGGCCTCGTCCGGATATGAGGGTATGTCTCTTTACTTCTTTTGTCTCTTCTTCTTCTTCTCTTTTTTAGCTTTAACCACTTCTAAAGCCTTTGTTTCTGTGCAGTTCCCGGCCAAGGTTATCGAGAAGCTGGTGCGGCAGGTGATCGGGGCCAAGAGGTTCATCAAGCAGATGGTCACTCGTGGGGCTGCTCGGGCGAGGAGAGGACGAGCACGGCCGCGCCGGTAGAGAGAGCCCTCCCTATTCCTTCGAGCATTCCGAGACACTCCCCCTTCTCCCTTCATAGATCCTAGCATGGAGGCTGTCTCCGGATCATGTCATTCTCGGGGATTTACATGGACAGGGCACGTTTGGCATCGGGCGGATCATCTTCGCGGGGCCGAGGATCCGACGCGTTCACGTTCGGGTATGATTTCTTTGCGAGATCTCGGCACGCTTTGCTCTATCATGGCGTACCAGCTGGCCCGAGGCGAGCCTCTTCGGAGACGAGGATGATGACCCCGAGCCCGGGATGTTCATGGCCGAAGAGGATGTAGGCACGAGTCGTAAGAGGGGCCGAGGGAAGGCGCTAGCTTCCGATGATTCTGATGAGTGATTTGGTTGTTTCAGACAGATACAATTTATTTTTCATGCACATTTTCTCTTTTTTTTTGGAATGTAATGATCTAGGATTATTGTCATCTACTTTTTTATATTATGCATGTGGATGTTGCATGAGCCCGGTTTTTTGGCAAGGGTGTGAATGTTTGGTTTATGAACTGTTTTGGATAGGTTTTGTGCAGGTTTCGAGTGGATGGGATGAAATATTCCTCCGCGGTGCAGCAGTAAAAACTGCTGCAGATTTTTTTCTGATGGTGACATTCTTGTCCGCGCGGATGGGGATGAGGCTCAATCCTGTCCGCGCGGATAAGTCTGAGGTCTGACACTGGCATTTAATTTTTGCTTTGGATCTGGTTTTCCCCACTTTTAATTCGAACACCCACCCCAGCTGCCTGTTAAACCAGCAATTTTCGGGGAGAAAGAGAGAAAAGGTCATGGAAAACTTCAAGAAAACTCCATCAAAATTGTCCCAAGAATCCCAAATTTCTTTCTTCAACAAGTTCAAAGAGTGGTCCCGGGAGATCATGCACGAGAGGAGGTCATTTTTTGAAGAGAGGTACAAGGTAAAATGCTTGTGGTCTCTCAAAGAATTGGTTCCGGATTATGAGCTCTTGAGGGCTTCCGCTTCATTTTGGGATACTAGAAGGCATGTCTTTTGCTTTTCTTACAATGAGGTGGTTCTGACCGTTGAAGAATTCCGAGCTTTGCTTGGTGGTCCCGAGGTGGAAGATATCGCGATTCCTTTGCCCAGAGGGGCTTCCTTTGTTGATAGGTTGTGCAACCTTCTTCATCTTTCCCCGGAGGAAGCACAAGGTATGATCTGTGATCCCGATCATTTTGACATTTCCGGTCTTCCTGATAGGTTTAGGAGTTTAGGAGTGGTTGATGATGCATATTGGGATGCTTTTGCACTCTGCATGTTTGGGACTTTGTTTATGGTTTACTCCTTTGGGATTTGTCATCGGGCTTTGCTGGATGTGGTTGTACACTGCCGTTTGGGCCGGGACGTTGTTCCCTTGATCTTGGGAGAGACCCTTCATGCTCTTGACAGGTTGGCTACCGGGAGGCGGTATATGCATGGGGGCAACCCATTTCTGTTGACCATGTGGCTGATGGAACGCCTGGGGGTCCTTCGCAAAACTTCTGATGCGGTCATACCTTGGACTTTTGCCAGGAGAGGGGTTACTGTGGATCTTGATGATTAGGGCTCATGGGAGTATTGGATGGCTTGTCGCGGTACTTAGGATATCAGATGGTTGGTGCCTCATTGGCGGGTGGAGACTCTGAGAGTACTTCAGGATGGTTCTCATGTGATCATGCTTTCGGGGCTTTCTCAGTCCAGCTTTATATCCCGGCTCTGGTTCGGAGACAGTTTGGCTTGGAGCAGACTCCTTTGGAGGGCTTTGAGGACATAGCTACCAGGGTGGTGGCTTCTGCTTCGATGGATGATCCTTCAGTGTTCCCATTTCTTTCCCGAGCATGGAGGTATGACGTCTTTCCTCCTAGGGTTATCCTCAGGCGTCCGGGGCACGTGTTTCTGACCACTTGGTACTTAGATTGGTACGAGAGACATTTGGGGGAGACTCAGGTGGCTATTTTGAGACGGCGTGAGGCCATTGTTGGTGTGGAAGACATGACGGTTTCTGAGAGGAGGAGGGCCGAGGCGAGGGCCAACCCTCATGATAAGAGTGGAGATGTCATGACTGACTACGAGGCTTATGTCAAGAGACAAGAAGGGAGGGTTCCTATGTTATCGGCTCGGTTACAGGAGATGAGAGATGAGGCTAGGGCTACTAAGGCCCTGACAGACACTGGTTTGATAGGTCATGTCCCTACACCAGAGCTCGGTAGGAGGAAGACTGACATTTTTCATGTGCAGAGGAAGAAGACCCGAAGAGGAGGAAGGAAGAGAGGAGAAGCCAGTACGAGTGGCTTGGAGTGACCTTGAGGTTTCCGAGTATCCCTTTTTTGTCGTAGCAGGCACATTAGTTGTTATATATTTTAGTTTCTTTAGCAGGTTGTAAGTCGTAGGAGTGAACCGAGCTTAGACTCGTCAAAAAGTTTTTAACTGTAATGAATATGTGAATTGCTTTAGAGTTTTTCAAAACGCCTTGATGGCTTGATCAATGTGTTGATGACAAAGCATGGCTTTTATTTGTGTTTTAGACCGAACCATTTCCGGCTGCCTACGTTTCCCTTGGACCAAAGGGCTCAGGTCTCCGTAGTTCGACTCGGATTTTTTTTTTTGTTTGTTTTTTTTTTGTTGGTGCAACCCTGTCTTTTACCTAGGCTGCCCTTTCAGGTTTTCAACCTAGTTGGGTATTACTCTTTTAGCACTCTTTTTTTATATATATTATTTATTTATTTTTTTGTTGTTGTTTTTTTTTTTTTTGTTTTTTTTTTTTTTTTTTGTTTGTTTTTTTTTTTTTATTTTTTTATTTTTTTATTTTTTGGTGCAACCCTGTCTTTTACCTAGGCCGCCCTTTCGGGTTTTCAACCTAGTTGGGTATTACTCTTTTAGCACTTTTATTGGGAGATGACTCGATGTTTCATGCGTAGTATCTGCGCAGCTTGTCGCCATTTACTGGGTGTACAAAAGGATTTCCGTCGAGGTATGCGAGTTGCATGGCTCCTCCGGAGAAGATTTTCTGAACGACATATGGTCTGACCCAGACAGGCTCCCATTTGCCAAGCGGGTTAATGCGGACTGGGGGCTTCTCTTTCAAAACGAGGTCACCTTCCCTGATCTCCCGATGTTTTACTTTCTTATCGAAGGCTCTGGCCATTCTTCCTTGGTAAGCTCGGATATGTTCCATGGCTTTCAATCGGCGTTCATCTAACAGGGCCAATTCATCATGGCGACTCTGGAGCCATTCGACCTCATTGATCTGACTTTCCAACAGCACGCTGAGTGAGGGGATCTCTAGCTCAACCGGGAGCACGGCTTCCATTCCATAGGTGAGAGCAAATGGCGTTTCCCCGGTTGCAGTTCTGACGGAGGTCCTGTATCCCCAGAGAGCAAGGTGAAGCTTGTCAGGCCAATCTCTGCCTCGGACAGCCATCTTCCGAATGATGTTTTCCAAGGTCTTGTTTGCTGCCTCGACGGCTCCGTTAGTTTGGGGCCCATAGGGAGATGACTTGTGACGGGTTATTCTGAATTCCGCCAGTAGTCTGTCGCATTCCCCTTCAAAGTGGGATCCATTATCTGAGATGATTTCGGCTGGCAATCTGTATCTGCATATGATGTTCTCTTTGATGAAGAGGGCTACTTTCTTGGAGTTGAGGACTTTGTAGGATTTGGCTTCAACCCATTTGGTGAAATAGTCCACTGCTACCAGGACGAATTCGTGGCCGTTGCTACCTGATGGTGTGATTTTGCCTATGACATCAATTCCCCAAGTGACGAAAGGCCAAGGGGTTGTCATGCAGTAGAGCTCGTGTGGAGGCAAATGGTTGAGGTTTGAGTACCGCTGGCATTTGTCGCAGCTTCTGACGAACTGGATGCAGTCAGTTTCTATGGAGATCCAAAAGTACCCCATTCTCAGCTTTTGCTTTACTGGCTTGACTTCCGGGTCGAGCGGTATCTGGTGTTCAACTATGGAAGGGTCGAGGCCGGGCATATCCTTGTAGGACCATGCAAACACATCCACAAATTCTCTTAGCAGCTCTATCAGAATGTCTCTTTCAGTTCCTTCGAAGAAGCTACCAATCTGCGTCTCTTTAGGCTCTTCCGCAATTCCCAAATTCACACTTGTCAAAACCTCTTCGGCAGCTTGGGCTCGATTTTCTTCTTTCCGAACAACCTGCTTAAAGATTTCTTTAATATATTGTTCATTTAATGTGTCTGCTTCTTTATCTAATGAATCATTATTAACTGTTTTTAGGTTATTAGTTAATTTATCATTAGTTAGAGTGGCAATCAGGGGATACTCAGAAAGGTCCATCATTTCATTAAGAACAAAGGGGAATACAGCATTGGCTACAACTTTGTAGTCTTCAGGCGTAAGGCCATCAGACGACTCTAGAGACTCGAACTCGACAATGAGAGACTCAGAGGACTTTACATAGGTTGACACAAGGGGACGGGGGACCAATCCAAGCTTGGTGATCATTTCCTCCTTGGTTGCGGCCGGACCCGAGAGAGTTTCCCAATTCTTCAGTGGCATTGCTGTCAGGGGCCTCATGACTCGGGAATTGCACTGTTTCTGTCCTCCTTCCTCAATCATTGCTACCATCTCTTTGACTGAACCGAAGTCGATCAGATCTGGCACCTGGACCTCTTTCCCGAATAACTGTTGCATAACAGGACCGTCCCAATCGTCTGAAGGGAACTTCGTAGCTTTGGCTTTCGGCATTGTCAGCTCAAACTCAGACTTTGGGCCTTCTTGGGCAGTCGGGACCACAGTATTGAGCGTGATAACTTCCTCGTCGTAGGTGACATCATCGGGACTGGTGCCATCCTCAAAACTGAGCATATGAATGTAAGGATCTGCTTGCGGATACGCCACATCCTCGACTCCGGAGAGTCCTGATTCGTCGCCGCCTGACGGCTCTAACCAGATGTAGGGGCGTCTCGCATTCGGATGTGGAGCGGGAGCTGCTAGGGAAATATCACATCCTTCACTAGAGAAAGGGGCTCAGCGGGTAATTCTTTGTGGAGGACATCCCATACAGCGTCCATACATTCGAGACGAGTATGACGGTGCTTGTTGACCTTTATCACGAAGACTTCCCCTCCTGGTGGGGCCAGAGAGTTGGCTTGAAGAATGCTGACAAATCTTTGATTAGAGACTGGGGGTTTATGTGCCCGCATCATGGCGATGCATAGTGTTTCTTTCCAGTCTGCCTCCAAATGTTGGAAACGGCAATTGAACTTGATGTATCAGACTGCTTCAGGGTCTTCCTGCTCAAGTACGCTGACATAGTTAGCATCACTGGACTCTGAGGGATTCTGATGAGACTTGCCCCGATAGTCCCTTGGTCGATTTGAAGGAGGTAGCCCCAGTGTCTGGCTGCGGGCACGCTTGGCTACTGTCTCGGCTTCGTTCCCTATGAGGAAACTGTCCCCTCGGATGACTTCAAGATCTCCCTGACGGTTAATGAACTTGACGCATTGATGGAGAGTGGAAGCTATGGCTTTAATGTGATGTAGCCAAGGGCGTCCCAACAGAGCTGTGAATTCGGACTGAATGTCCATCACATGGAATTTTGCTGGTACCATTTGGACTTCGAACCAGAGCTCCAGAGTCACCGTTCCCAGGATGGGACGAGACGTGCCGTCGTAGGCCTTGATAGTCCGGGTAGATGGGACCATGTGCCTTTCATTGATGCGTAGGGCCCGCATCATGC
The DNA here is from genome assembly GCA_022495995.1 of Adenophora triphylla var. japonica. NCBI lineage: Eukaryota > Viridiplantae > Streptophyta > Magnoliopsida > Asterales > Campanulaceae > Adenophora > Adenophora triphylla. The sequence continues at coordinate 242,926 of JAFEMH010000047.1, read as the reverse complement.
TGAGGGGAAGGACGTTAACGGCTGATCCGTTGTCCACCAATACTCCGGGGAGTGATATGGTGTTGAGCCGGAGAGTGATGTACAGGGCTTCATTGTGCCCGGAGGAATCTCTTGGCAGGTCTTCGTCGCAAAAGGTGATCATACTACCATACAGTCGGGGATCGTAGATTTGGTCTCTATCCGGAGAAAGAGAGTCATCAAGCCATCCGTTTCCTGTTTTTCTCTTGCGAGGTAAAGCCTTTGCTTAAGCCTCAGGGTCGTGTTGAGGCTGTTTCTGGCGGTTGCCGCCCTTGATCAGCACATTGATGGAGTGCGAGCGCCAAACTAGCTTTGATCTTTGTTTGCCGGTACGTGCTCGGAAGCTGGACAAATTGAACCTTGGCTGATCCCGCAGGGGGTTAGGCTTCTGACTGGTAGTAAAATTACCCAGATCTGAGGTACTCTGGTGTCCCAAGGTCTGAACTCTGTTGTCAGTAGGACTCTTCGGCCTTCCCACCCCTGTTTGCCCTAGAGCGGCATGGCCTGGAGGAAGGGAGGACTGGCTGGAGTAGAGTACGTAGTAATCGAACCTTCCGGATGGCTCTCCGAGTGTACCCACACTGGTATCACCGGCTTCGAACCTTTCTTTCAATCTTTGCTGGGAGGAAGCTTTCTTCTTCTTAGGAGGACGGTCCTCGTTTATCCAATTTTGATAGTCCCTTTCGAGGCAGTCGAGGCAGTCACAGATATCCCACCAAATGTGCTCAACAACTGGTGGTGGATTTGGGACCTCGGGTTGAGCTGTGCTAGAATGACTCTGAGTTGAACTAGTCTGGGGAGATTTGCTGTTGGGCTCACCGGGAAGCAAATGGTTGGATTCCGCCGAGTAACGAGAGGCACTAGGAGCCGGGGGAACAGGCACATATTTGTCCTTCAGGGGAGCCCCAGTCAGTTGGGGGATTGCCAATGTTCCGAAATGACGTGTGGCCTCTTCGATCCAGGCCTGCTGTTTATTCTGGCGTTCCTCAAGAGCCCTGATGGCTAACCACATTTCCTCCATTGTTTCCCAATCTTCATTCCCTCTACTGATATTTGCAGGACCGGTATCATTTTGAGAGGGGACACCCGACGGCTGCTGAGGCATGCCGAACTGATCCATCCCTGACTGCTGTTGGAATGGTGGCGCTTTGAACTGCTGTTTGGGGGCTAGCTGACCTGTAAGTCGACGGGCAGGAGTTCCTGCGGTGGTGACATAGGAAGCCGAGGGTGGCATCCTGGCATACCCGGGACGATTGAGAGTGGGAGGAGGACTTTCTTCCTTCTTTACGGTAAAAGTGTCATCGGGATTGAGACTGACAGCCAAACCATGGCTCCTGAAGGCCCCCAGAAGGTTGTCAATTTGAGCTTCATGTCGCAGTCTCATCTGCTCTACCAACCGGACCCAATGCTGGTCTGTCTGAGGGATTCCGAAGGACGGAGTGATGTTGTCCCCATCGTTACCGGCTGATGCAGACATTCTGAAACCCGGAGTCGAAACAAATGGTGAAGCTGACGATGCGCTTGACTCTTCCCAACTGATCAAACGGTGGCCCGGCGCCCGAAACCAAGCTTTGTGAGGAGCTGCGGGGGGAAGACACGAGGGTTCAGATATTTGGGAGTGAAGGAGGGTTGGTGTTTGGGCTTAGGGCTCATGAAACATGCAGTTATTTGTTCTCGTTTACTTAAAACGTGTTTTCTTAAACCCTAAGCGGTTGGAAAATATTGCTCTTCTTTTTCCCTTTTAACTACTCTGAGTCCTGGATCAGTGGGTCCCATCACTACGCCTGCGGACCCTCAACCTATAACCTCGAACAAGGGTTCCGTAGGGCAAGCAGGTCCCACCGACCGAAAAGAAAAACGATCCTAGAGTCTGGCGGGTAATCGAGTCTTAACGCGTATTCAATGTAAATTACGGACAAAGCTGACGTCAAAGGTCAAGATTATGTTAAAGGGGGCTCGACGAAAAAAGTCGGCATGGCTTTGAGTGATAGATGTCCATAATTGATTTTGATCCGTCGTCAGTTAGGACGTAATTAGACATGGAATAATCGTTAATCCTTGATGACTCAGTGTCGTGCCGGGAGTCGGTGCATAAGTTGTGCAAGTCAAAGTCAAAGTCAAGGCGCCAGTCTGGTCAAAGTCCGTGACGGAAAACCGGCATGACTTCGACTGATTAGGGTCTCCGAAAGATATTGACTTGGCATGCCGACTAAGGTTTGATTGGCAAGGTGTATATACAGACAGGGCACGACACGGACCAAACTAAAAACCAACCGGGTCTCGGACAAAGTGTGTCACGGACAAGTGCATGGTCGACACGAGGCTCCAAGGGATGTTTAGGTAGTCCCGTGCTCGCATCGAGAGGCGTAATAAGGCCAAACGGGCTGCTACTGGGATTTCCCTGGGTTAAGGACGTAGTGTGCAGTGTAAGGCCAAGTGCGCGTAGTGTGCGGACAGTCTATCTTCTTTTTCGGAGTAAAATAGAAATTTTCACATGTGTCTTAAAGAGTATGATGCATGCAAAAAAATGATTTTTTTTTTTGAAAATTTTTTTTTGATTTTTTTTTTTGAAATTTTTTTTTTTTGAATTTTTTTTTTGAAAATTTTTTTTTGAATTTTTTTTTTGAAACAGATAAACATATAAGCACATAAGCACATAATTCAAACATTTAAGGAAATGAGTCCGACAGTCAAGATATCGATTCTTCCGGGACGGTCAAAACAACACGAAATGTGCAAAACCAACACACACACAGTACAAATGGTTTCAAATGCCGGAACGGAAGTTTGACCCACAAAAGCTTTTCTTTTTTTTTTGAATTTTTTTTTTAAAAAAGATAAAGCTCATTGTTCCCCAGCGGAGTCGCCACTGTGATGTACCCGATTTTCTTATTTTTTTGAAAAATCAAACGAAGTCGCCACGCCGTTTTTAGTTTAGGGCCAAAACTTTGAAAAATGCCCAAAATTAGAGAAAAATGGGTTCGGAGGTCACGTTACATTTCGGGAAGAACGTTAGGATTCACCCGGAATGACTCATAAAACGAGTCTTCCTAATTTAAAACCATTTGTGTGTGTGTGTGTTTGTTTTGCAAGAGGATTTTTCTGGAAATAAAGTTTTGACTGGACTGAATTGAAATTTACCAAAATAATGTGCTTCTGTGAGTAAAAAATGACTGAAAAACAAAATGTCTGTTCCTTACATTCCTGTCCGCGCGGACCAGAGCGAGGGTCAATTATGTCCGCGCGGATGAGACAGTAAATATTCCTTTTTGCAGTTTTCCAGTCTGATTCTGTAAATTCCAGAATGTAAACTGGAGTTACAGAATCAGAACTGGAGTTTTGCAACTGAGAGTGTTAAATGAAAACATTTTTGAGATTTGCATCCATGCTTGTCCCCACTTTCCTTAGGCTTTGATTAGTGATCACTAAACATGATTAGTGGTGATCTACCATATCAAGCCATCCTTAGGGTACATTAGGACTTGAAAGCATTTCATTTGCTTAGGATGGGAAGATTTAACATAAAACAAAGATTAATGTATGAAAATTGAATTTAGGTTAAGGGTGTATCAACTTTAGAGTGGATTTCTAAGGTGGTCATTAAGATGACCATCCTTGAAATCTTTGAACTCAATGTATCAACTTCACCCTTTTTGTAACCTAATTTGTGAGTCTTAAGGATGTTCATCCATGGAAATGGTTCCAAGGTGAACATCTTAGACTAAGGAAAAACATTTACAAGGAAGTAAACAATTTGGATCATTTAGTGTGATCATCCATGGAGATGAACTCCAAGGTGACCACATTTTAGGTCAAGTAGGCAAGTAAGAAACAAAAGCTAGTTAATGTAAGAGGGACAAAAGGGAATAACATAATAAAAGATGTAGATCTTCATGGAAAATCATCCATGGAGATGGACTCCATGGAGATCTTCCTAGATCCAAGGACTATGGGAGTTGGGATCAACAATTAATTAAGCAACAAGTGAATGAAACAAGTAGATAAACAAGATTTAATGAAGATGATGCTTGAACAAAGAATAAGTTTAGTGGAAAAGAATGAGGGTTTTACCAATGGTGACACCCTATCTTCCTTGGTTTGGAGTTTGACTTGAGGAGTATCAAGATTTAGTGTTTGGATTTGTGCTTAGGGCTTGTGTTTGAGAGATTTCAAGGCTTAGAAGTGATTTGGTAGTGGATTTGAGGTTGGATTTGGTGTTAAATTGGAGTTGTGGGAGTGTTTAAGGCTGTTTTAAGGTGGGATTTCGGCATAGTAACAGTAGGGAATGATGTTTGTTGTTGTTAAAACTGAAGGAGAAAGACTGAATTTATAATTTGTCTGGAGCGTCATTCTTGTCCGCGAGGACAAGATCGAGCCTCATTCTTGTCCGCGCGGACAAGATCGACGGCGTGCCTGATTTTGCAGAAAAGCTGTTTTGGCTGCTTGCATTTAATGAAAAGTTGGTCAATTTCTTGGAAATGACTATTTCCAGCGAGATCCAACCTATTTTTGTTGTTCCTTTAAGGTCCTTCCTTGTTTAAATTATCTTAGGAAGTGACCAAAATGCCCTTAAATGTTTATTTGATGTGGAAAACGTTAAATTGGACTGAAGGAACATTGGTGGTTCAGATTGGGACACTTACACATTGGTAAGGCTTTCTTCCAACACTATTTCAATACGTTTCAATACATAGCGTACGATGTAGGCATTATATACAACATGCATTTTTAAAAGCACATACACACACACAAAAAACTTTTAAAGAAAGTAGGGGTACCGAAAGACTCGTTTTTACGAGGCGACTCGGGTGCGCATTTACTATGCCCTCCCGAGGAGTAATCTGACCTCCGAACTCAAAAATTTCATCACACAACAACAGTTTTTTAACTATGCTTATTTTCAATGTTTTGGGCTAAATCAAAATGGCATGGCGACTCTACAAGCAAAAACGCAGTGAGACACCTCCTCGACCAAGCAGCGAGATGCCGGGGCCCGCGCGCGAGCCGGATCCGGGTAATTTGAGTTGGCGACTCTGCTGGGGATATTTTGTTTTAAAAAATTTTAAACAAAAACAAAAGATTTTTAAAACGATGATGAGGGTCAAACTTTCATTTGACCACTTTCTTTAACTGTTATGTGTGTGTGCATGTGCTTTACTTTTTATTTTACAAAAAAATAAAAATACAAAAAAATGCATCAATATACATCTGTGTACATACATTTAAAACTCTTCAAAAACTTCTGTTTTACTCAGAAAAAGAATTTTAGTGACCGCACACTACTCGCACTGCTGCCTCGGTACACCGCACGCTACGTGCACTTGCTGCCTCGAATACACTGCACACTATAACCCTCAATACGGGGTGGTCTCAGTTGCAGTCCGTTTGGTCTTCCTAGGCCTCTTGGACGTGCACGGGATCATTCCAATCATCCCATCCTAGCCAGTGTCAACCCTGCACGCTTGCGTCACACTCTGTCCAGACTCGGTTGGTTTTTACCCTGTCCGTGTCATACAGCCTGGATACATATCCCATGCCGGACATTTTTCTGGGCCGAAGCTCGAAACTCAAGATCTCTTGCGCAAGCTAGACGATGAAAGGTCATGCTAAAATCTTGACCCAATCCTGATTTCAGAAGCTACACCCAGACGATGCTCCGTCCCGGATATACATCCATGCCCACATGACACCGGTTCAGACGCCTCCGAACAGTCTCACTTAGGTTCAGACGCCTCCGAACAGTCTCCCTCAGGTTAAGACGCCTACGAACAGTCTCCCTCAGGTTCAGACGCCTTCGAACAGTCTCACTCAGGTTCAGACACCTCCAAACAGTCTCACTTAGGTCTAGACACCTTCAAATCAGTCTCAACCAGGACGAACTCCTCCTAATCATTCCCCCCACAGGTCAAGGCCTCTACGAAATGCCCTTGTACCTATTAACTACGATCGGCTTGATTCCCGCTCGGAATACGTAGGAATCCTTTCGCTAAGGGTCCAGCCATCTGGCCGCTCAGGTCTCTCCAAGTAAGGCATCCCCCGATTTGGATCCTTATCTTTTTTCAACGACCCCACTTCCTTCGAAAATGACGTCGCTGAGGGGCTACTGTAAGTACCCAAATCCGGATTGTCAAAATCCGTTAAAAGTTAACTGAAATCCGTTAACTGGCCTTTTACAGGTTAACCGAAACCTGTTAAACTCTCCATTCTCGAGTCGACGAGACATCCCAGGACTGCCCCGTGCATCTCGACACCAAAGTGTACTTAACACACGTTATCACACGTAAAAGAACAACTTTCCTCGAAAAACGCAATTTTTGGGACTTTCCGAGAGCGTTTCAGATATTTTCCGGACAGTTATTTAGAAAACAGTCAAAACTGGAATTAACGGGACAAAAAACCCTAGCCTTGGTGACTCACAGGGACACGTGGCACACATGCACAGCCTCCCCCATCCCTATCAATCAAATTCAAGGGTGAAAAGACCAAAATACCCCTGAAATTGATAGTTAGGCCGTCCGGCCTGTTTTACATGAAGAACCAGAATTCTCATCAAGTCCCTATAATTTCCAAAATACCCAAAAAACCCCCAAATTGAAGCATAGGTCGTTCTGCATGTTTTACAAATTTACCCCTATAAATACAAGGGCTATCATTCAGTGAAAAGGAGGAAAAAATATTACCCCTTTCCCCAAACCCCACAGTTCTAGGCAATCTCTCCCCCTCTCAAGCCCCGTTTCGTCTCGATTTGTGTGAAAATCCCATTTTCCGACCAAACACGAGCCAAACACTTTCAAAACACCTCCCAAACACTAAATCGTATCCCGTATACACCTTTTCGATCCAAAGAGTCAATCCCTAGCCATAAGTAACACTCTCTCTCTCTATAAAACTCCATTTCGCCTCGATTTACGCGTCAAACGCTATTTTCGATCCGGTCGAAACTCTCAAAATGTAGACGTAACGCCGTCTACAGGTCTCGATACGTTTTAGTCCCTAATCATCTTCTCTCCCGTAAGAGAAGTAATTTCGGGTTAAAACGGCGTTCCAGTCCCGTTTTTACGTTTCTGTCATTTACAGTCCGGATCGTTCGATCCGTTGATTCGCTTTTTACCGTCCGAACCGTTTGGTTCGTGATTGTCATTTACAAAGTCCGGATCGTTTGATCCGTTGATATCGCTATTTACTTTACGCACCTTTACAAATCTGAGCCGTTTGGCTCGTCGATCGTATCTTTACTGTCCGGATCGTTCGATTCCGTCGATACCGCACTTTTAATACTGTCATTTACAAGTCTGAGCCGTTTGGCTTGTGATAGTATTTACTTATAAATGTCCGATTCACAAAATGACTCGTTGATCGCATATCATTTAGCGCCTTTTTTCATAAAATTGGTAACAATGTAATGCCCGATTCAAAACCAAAGTTCGTCATTTGAACTCCTTTTCGAAACAACGTAAAAAACCCGACGTTTGACATTCAAACGCTCTTTTATCAAAAATCAATGTTTGTCATTCAAACTAAAGATTTAAGTTCGTCATTCGAACTCCGTTTTCAAAACAACTCAAAATCGACGTTTGACATTCAAACGCTCTTTTCCGACTCAAAACTCGACGTTTGACATTCAAACGCTCTTTTATCAAAATCAACGTTTGTCATTCAAACTAAAGATTTAAGTTCGTCATTCGAACCCCTTTTTCAAACTCAAAACCGACGTTTGTCATTCAAACGTTCTTTTCCGACTCAAAACCCGACGTTTGACATTCAAACGCTCTTTTATCAAATCAACGTTTGTCATTCAAACTAAAGATTTAAGTTCGTCATTCGAACCCATTTTTCAAACTCAAAACCGACGTTTGTCATTCAAACGCTCATTTTTTTTCCACAAATCAACGTTTGTCATTCAAACCAAGATTAAAGCTTGTCATTCAAGCTCCCTTTTGAAAATGCAACACACACACACACACACAATTTCGAGAAAGGTAGAAAGACTCGTCATACGAGGCGTTTTGGGTGATCTCAATATACTCTTCCCGAAACGTACTGTGACCTCCGAACCTAACAATCTCTAGTCCTAAAAGCCTTTTCCAAGTTTTGGCTACCAATCTAACGTCCCCTTTTAAAAGCCTTTTTTCAAGTTTTGGCTACCAATCAAAACGTCCCCTTTTAAAAGTCTTTTTTCATGTTTTGGCTACCAATCAAAACGTCCCCTTTTAAAAGCCTTTTCCAAGTTTTGGCTGCCAATCAAAAGGACCCCCTCTTTCAAACCAGCCATTTTCAAAGTTTGTGCTCATAATACAAAACGGCGTGGCGACTCTCCTTTTCTTTCTCTTGCCAGCGAGGTCCTAAGTTTTCCCCGCGAAAGCCGCTCGCCACGTTCCCCCCTGCGCGATCCGGGTAATTTCACTTAGCCACGACCGCAGCCGAGCTGCGTTGGTTTTCCTTCCTCTACCGAGAACTTGGTGAATTTTTATCCCCTCCACAACTCTTTTGTGATAATATTTTTGCACTACATATGTCCCGCAATCCAGTCTTTCATACTCGTACTCGCCATATAGAGATTGATTATCACTTTGTGCGAGAACTACATCAACGTGGGTTCCTTCAGCTATCGTAGAAAAGGGGCTATTTACGGCGCTCATTTACGGCGGTGGACACGCGTCCGCCGTATATATCATATATATACGGCGGTTATGTATACCGCCGTATATAAGTAATATATACGGCGGTCTAGACCGCCGTAAATAAGTAAATACGTATATTTGACATGGAGGCGTACGAGATCGAAGTTATATACGGCGGTGTATAAGTAGCCGCCGTATATAGTTAACTATTATCGGCGGTTTTGTACGCGTCCGCCGTAAATAGTTAACTATATACGGCGGTTTGTACGCGTCCGCCGTAAATGTCATTAAATACCGGGAAACCAAATTTCCCTATTCAGTTTCGCGGTATCTCTCCCTCTCTTTCTCTCCTCCATAGCAGCCATAGCAGCTAGGGCACCGACGATCTCCATAGCTAGGGCACGAACGAAGATCTCTTTCTCTCCTCCAAATCAGCAGGTTGGTATTTACTTTTAATTTTTTGGTTTTTATTGTTCTTGGTCTTGGTCTTACTCGGTCTCTCTTTCTCTCCTCTAGCGTATCTCAGTCTCTCTCTCCTCCAGCCGATTTCTTCAATCAACAACAATCAGGTATACATTTCTTTCCCCTTTTCTAATTTACTTTTAATTTAAGGTTTTTTTGTTCTTGGTGTTGTGAGTTATTGTTGATGTTGCTGTTGTTGTTGTTGTTGTCTGTTGTTGTGCCTAGAACATCTTTAATCTAAAGCTTGACTTTCTCGATTGACTATGGTTGATAAATTTCTTTATTTTGTGGGTAGGGGTTGGAGGTTGTTTAGTCACAGGTCGAGTTTCTATTATGAAGTAGTATTTTTTTAGCTGAATTGCTTATGTTTATGAACAATCTTAAATTGGTTTTATTTTATTCTCCGCCTTGTAATATGCAACCTGAGTTTGAACTCAATTTTTACGTGTTCCGAGGTTCTTTTCCGTACTTTATCTTTCTACTAAGTTTGCTTAAAAAACGCTTTAAAAATGTTCCGTATCATAATTTATAATAATTGCTTGATTAGAGATTTCACAATGTTTGTTACAGCATAAATGCTGACTATGTAAGCTTTATATTGTATCTTTTTCTTATTCAAAAGGTTGACTTACTTTTTCTTATTCAAAAGGTTGACTTACTCTTTGATATATGTTGGTCTTTTAGCGTGTTTTTCTTTGTGCTTAAGCTGATAATGCTATGTAAATTCAATCAATTATTGTTTTCCCTCAATGCTTGACTTTTTCTTATGCGTTTCAAGTTTTATCCTAGTTATTTGCATATATTTTCTTTGCATCTCAAAACTTTCCTACCTCAGATTTCTACTTATATGTTGATACTTCCTTTTCCTAGTGACATGATCATGAATCTTGATACCAATGATTCCTTCTTGCTTTACTAAGATACTAAGTTGCCTCCAACAAATAGACAATACCTAGTCGTGGACTTCTTGTTTGAAGGCAAACCTTGTAAATTCCCTTAACTCTAGTGTGCCCGTAATCTCAATCTATTAGTCCATATATTGGTGTTGCGCACTTCAAAAAATAATGTTGCGCACTTCAACCTAGTTCCTAAAAATAGTTTCAAATCTTTTTGTTGCATGTGCATATTCTTTTGCACATCAACCTAGTTCCTTAAATTAGCTTCTCAATTAGGGGGGGGGCTTGTGAGAGAGAACGAATGATGTTGTCATAGGGTTATACTATATCATGGGCCCAAGTTCGACTAATAGGCTAGGCTCCAACAATGTATATTATCTATATCGAGCCAAAAGTTGTACATATTTAGACTATGTTTGTTTATGAGTTTATTTTTATTCTAAACTTTGTGTCTCTCGGTCTTATATATAGGTTGTATTTTAACGTTAAAAATATCAAGTCAAGTCATATATGGACAAAAGTTGGATTGATTTGGATAATCGAATTTCAAATGAGTATTTGTGCAGGGTTGACAACTTTCTCGATTTTGCATTCTCAAAAAGTCTGTTGGGTGTTAAAGAAATATATTGTCCTTGTAAAAAATGCGCAAATCGTTACCAAGAAGACCGTGCAACCGTGAGATCACATTGTATTGCGGTGGGATTTCAAAAAGATTACAAGAATTGGATTAGGCACGGGAAGAGTACATTTCGGCGCGTAAGAATGATAATAATGATAGGACAACGAAGATGGCATTGAAATTGAATTGGGCGTGCAAGATTGTATGAGGCGAATGGTACATGAAGGGATGGGTATGCCGGATAGTAACCAGCCAGGAATTGAAGAAATCGTACAATCGGATGCATCCACCGCAAAGTTTCTTAGACTTTTGAGAGATCTTTGATCAAGCCTTGTGGGAAGGGTGTGATAAGTTTACAGTACTCTCATTTATTGTAGAACTTATGCACTGGAAGGCTAATTATCGAGTGACCGATAAGGGATTTACTTCTTTATTAAAAATTTTCATTAGGGCATTGCCTCAGTCAGCGAAAGTGCCAAGTTCCTATCGTGAGGCGTACAAGATGGCTAACGGATTTGGGTTTTAGTTATAAAACGTGGGACGCGTGCATTAATCATTGTATGTTGTTTCGAAATGAAACGAAAAACTTACTAAATGTGAAATTTGTGGAGCCTCTAGATATAAGCAACAAGAAGAAGGGGGTAGCGGTGAAGGTGCGGAAACAAGTGGCAAGAATAAACTTCCCAAGCAGGTAGCGATGAAGAAAGTATGGTATTTTCCCTTAAAGCCAAGGTTGCAAAGGTTGTATTGGTCATCTAAGACCGCGACACTCATGAGATGGCATGCCGAGAAAAGAATAGACGATGGTGTGCTGAGGCATCCTGCAGACTCTCGTGCGTGGAAGAAATTCGATGAACGTTATCCATTATTTTCAAGTGAAATTCGAAATGTTAGATTGGGATTAGCATCTGACGGATTTAATCCTTTCGGAACAATGACTATATCTCACAGTACTTGGCCGGTTGTGCTTATGCCATACAATCTTCCACCTTGGTTATGCATGAAACGACCATATTTCTTCTTGTCGGTGCTTACTCAAGGCCCAAAAGGGCCGGGCAACAAGATAGATGTGTATCTCCAACCGTTAATTGATGAGTTGAAGGAATTGTGGGAAGATGGTATATCAACTTATGATGCATCAAGGAACGAGTTGTTTACTTTACGAGCTTCACTATTGTGGACAATAAATGACTTTCCTGCATATGGAATGTTGTCTGGATGGAGCACTAAAGGTGAATATGCTTGCCCTTGTTGCAATGTGAGACCTCAAGCACGATGGTTGAATCATGGTGGCAAGTATTGTTATATTGGTCATCGACGCTTCTTGCCTAGGAGTCATGCTTTTCGTAAGGATAAAGGCTCTTTTGATGGTACTCATGAAGTGAGAGATAAGCCCAAGTTATTGTTTGGAACAAAATTGCTTAAACAAGTTGAAAATATGGAAACAGAGTATAAAATAGAAGATGTTATTAAAAAGAGGAAAAGAGAAGAGGGTGAGAAGCAACAAGCCAAGTTGGAGAAAAGAAAGGTTCCTAAGTTGTGTCACAATTGGAAAAAGAGGAGTATCTTCTTTGAGTTGCCTTATTGGGCAAATAATCATGTTCGTCATAATCTTGATGTTATGCACATTGAAAAAAATGTGTGTGATAATGTGCTACATACTCTGTTAGGTATTGCGGGAAATCAAAAGATAATGATAAAGCAAGAAAAGACCTAAAAGTGATGAACATTCGGAAACCATTGCATCTACAAAAGCTTCCATCCGGCAAAGATATTATGCCTCCGGCTCGGTTTACAATGAGTAAGAAGCATAAAGACACATTCTTGAAAGTTCTAAAGGGAGTCAAAGTCACGATGGCTACTCGTCAAACATATCTCGTTGTGTACATCTAGAGGAAAGAGCTATTTGGGGTCTTAAGAGCCATGATAGTCATATTTTGCTCCAACAACTACTCCCTTTAGTCGTTCGAAAAGTGTTGCCTACTTGTTGTAAAAGCCATCATTGAGTTGGCAAATTTCTTTAGGCAATTATCCTCAAAGGTGAATACACTTGCCGATCTCGAAAAAGATACAAGATCGGATGGCCGTCACACTATGTGCTCTCGAGAAAATATTCCCACCGACTTTCTTTGATGTTATGGAGCACTTGCCGGTGCATTTAGCCGAGGAGGCCTTGCTAGCGTGCCCAATACAATTTCGTTGGATGTATCCGGTAGAGAGGTACATCCATATTAAATTTACTTTGCAAAAAGTTAAATTCTTTTTTACATCTGCTTTAGCATGAGTAAATGTTTTTGTAGGTTTCTACTTACATTAAAATTATATGTTCGAAATCGAGCCCATCCCGAGGCCTCCATAGCTAAGGCAATTGTGGTCAAGAATGCATGACTTTTTGTACGCAATATTTGGATGACATTGAGACAAAGTCCAATCGTCCTAGAAGAAATGATGATGAAGGGGATGAGTTAGGCCGCTTTGTAGGAAAAGAAGAGGTAATTATCCTTGATTACATCACACGAGTACAAGCGCATAGATATGGGCTTTTCAATACGGAAGATGTTGAACAATACCTAGAGTAAGTGATTCCTTACATGAGGCTTACATTCCTTATATATTTTATATTTCAAATTAATACTTAATTCATATTTTCGATCCGCTCGTAATGCATCGTGTACATTTGAGGGAGACATTACCTCGTAATCAACGACATCTTATAGAGAAAGAACATAATGATAAGTTTGTTAGCCGGTTTAAGGATTATGTAAGTATGAAACCACCTTCATATAATAGTTTCAATTTATCGTTTTAAATATTTTCTTATTAAATTTTGTTTTTTATAAAAGGTATGCACGACGAAAGATGTAGTGCCCGAAAGAATTACGAGTCTTGCATTGGGTCCTCATATGGATGCGAGGCGGTATAAGTCTTACATAATAAATGGTTTTCGATTTCGAGTGAAGGATGTCGATAGACGAAGGAAAACTCAAAATAGTGGAGTCATGCCGAATGCAAGTGTGACAAGTTTTGCAAGCCGAAAGGATAATAATCCCATTGTAGGGGATGTTAACTTCTACGGGAGTTGATTGAGATCCTTGAAATTCGTTATAGCAACTCAATAAGATTTGTATTGTTTAAATGTGATTGGGTTGATAACCGGACAGCAAGATGGAAGATGAGCAAAAATTTACTCTTGTAAACTTCAATCACAAGTTGTATAAGGATAATCGAGTTGGTGATGAACCATTCATATTAGCATCTCAAGCCGAGCAAGTTTGGTATGTTAAAGATCCTATAGAAAGTGATTGGAAAGTTGTGATGAGGATTACGCCAAGAGATAGTTTTGACATATATTCAAATGATGATAAACAAGTTGCAAATTCGATTCCACAATTGGTACCATTTTGCTCACAAAATCTGGATGAAAATGTTGCTAACGAAGAAGCATCGTGGGTGCGAGAGGGAGTTGATGGGGTCGAGATTGAAACTACTAATATCAATGACCTAGATGTTGATATGGCCGATAATGATGATGTTGATATGGCCGATAATGATGATGATTAGTTTGAGTAGTATTTGTTTAGATCTTATTTGCTTACTATTTACTAAGACAATGTTATTACTTAAGTTTCATGTTTCAATCAAACTTCTTATTTTTGTATGGTTGAATATTAATATTGTTACTTCTATATAATATGTATTTGTTTAGGTCTTATTTGCTTACTATTTACTAAGACAATGTTATTACTAAAATTTGTGTCTCTCCGTCTTATGTATAGGTGGTTTTTGTGTTGAAAATATGCCTCCTAAGGAGAGAGAGGGTAGCAACAAGAGGGGTAGACAAAACCCGCCGCCCGTAGTCCCAAATGATCCGTATATGGGATTGACCCAATTGACCGCCGCTCAAAAGAAAAATGGCGGAATTTGGAGGGTAGGAAATTTCAAGTCACCACTTTCCTTCATTTGCGGTGTTGGGGGATTTGGGTTTAGAGACGTTAGTAACAGAATTGATGACGCAAGCCGGGTTAGGTAATTTCTGGGGAAGACTCCATCTACGTATTTGAGATATTCACTTGAGTTCCTTTCAACTTTGGAGGTAGGCCAGGGGTCACAAGAAAATACTATTCGGTTTCATATGAATGATGAAGCCTATCGAGTGGATTATGATGAGTTGAGGCAAATCTTTGGGGTTGATCACCGAGAGGAAACCGGGTCGAGTCGATGGGGGACTTGTTTTTTCTTTTCTGAGCTCACAGGATTGCCCCGCAAAAAAAATACCTTAGGGCTTCCTCTCTTTCTCACCCGGCTTGGAAATTATTTTACGAGAGGTCTATCTATGTCTTGGTTGGCAAACGGAGAGCCCGCTCAATTGAATGTGGCTATGGTAAACCTTTTGCGAACAGGGTTGAGGAGTTTTCAGTGATTCCCGATTGGGTTGATATTTTTGTTCGGAGATGTGAGGCATTTGCCCTTACCAAAAAGGGAAACATATCAATAGGGGGATGGTCACATTGATTGCTGAAGCTTGTGTGGGTGAACCAAAACCCGAGGCGATGAGATTGATGGGGGCACGAGTTTTTATTCTGTAGACCGGCTAGTGCAGTATGACAAGTTTGTGAGGGACCTGGAGGGCGACGTACAACGTGTCTTTATTATTTGAATATGGTACTCCCAGGAGGACGGTCCATTGCAGGGTAGGGGCCACGTTTCCGAGTGGTGAACAAGCTGTGCATTGGCGTATGCCGGTGTTGATGATCAAATGGATCCCGTTGATGAGGAGGATGATGAGGAGCAGGAAGAGGAGGATCGGGAGAGACAGGGTGGTCGGGGAGGAGAGGAGAACCAGAGCCGCAGGTTCTTTTGATCGCTGGGATACCATGAGGGCATTTTTGGAGGAGCAGGAGCGATCGAGGATCGCTCGGGGGCAGAGCCGACATGCTTTGGAGGATGCTAGATGGGGGGAGGTTATCGCTCGGGAAACGAGTCGACGGACTTTAGAGGATGCTAGATGGGGAGGTGCAAGATCGGTTTGAGGGGTTGGAAGATGAAACCGCCATTTTGGGAGCCCGGTATACGCACTGGGAGGCTTGGGCGATGCACAGAGCCCCGGAGTTACGAGCCGCTTTCAGAGGATTATTTGACTATGATGCATTCGAGAGCCACCGCTCGTGCACAGAGGCGTTCTTCCCGTCGACCTACTATCGTGACAAACCTCCGGCTCTCATCGGTGATGTTATTATTGTGATGTTATTATTAATGTTTGATGTTTCAATCAAACTTGTTATTTTGTATGGTTGAATATTAATATTGTTAATTGTAATATGTATTTGTTTAGATCTTATTTGCTTACTATTACTAAGACAATGTTATTACTTATGTTTCATATTTCAATCAAACTTGTTATTTTGTATGGTTGGATTGAATATTAATATTGTTAATTGTAATATGTATTTGTTCTGCTTCTTTTGATCAACCTCTTATTTCCTACAGGATCTTGTTGCAGCTTACTTTCTACCTCCGTCATCCGCTAGCTTCTCCAGGTACTCCTTTTACTTTGGGATGTCCCCGCCTCGCTTCCCACCGATTTGGTACCGGCGGAGCCCCCCCGTACTATTTTATACTTTTTCTCGTATCAAGCAAGGCTTGCCCTATAGTGTTGTTGTTGTTGTTGTTCCTTGTGGTTGTTGTTCCCCCGCCCGCTTCCCCACCGATTTGGTATTTGTTTTTTGTTAAATGTGACATATAACAAATGTGTCCACAACCCACGGGAGCCCCGTAATGTCATGTTTGTTGTTCCCCCCGCCCCGCTTCCCACTCAAATCACATATTTTGGAGGTAATACACCACATATTTTGTATTTAACTGATGAAATTGAATTTGCAATGCCCTCTTTATACTCTCTCAACCTTGAAGGGACTACTTTCAAAGTTATTAGCATATTTTGTCGCTTGTTTTGGAAAAACTATCTATCAATATCTCGATAATGTATATGATCCAGAATCCAAACACACAAGGTCTCAAGTTTCTATAGGTTTGAATGCACCAGCTTGTTTTGAGAATCTACCATTTTTCTAAATTTTCCTCAAAACCTTGGAATCCAAACTAGGTGACACTGTCTGAATTCAGATTAGGCAAGAAAATGAAGGTTAATATAGTCAATTATTTATAAAAAGAATCCTAAAATTGAAAAATACTTTTCAAATGGGATGGCCAAAAAAGGAATGCATCTTTTCTATTGGGATGGAGGTTGTATCACCAAAATACTGCAGGTAGTTATCGGCGAGCAAAGAAGACCATTAAGGGCTATGATTATGAAGCATGCCACCCCAGGAGAATTTCCCCATGTAAGGTGGAAAGTCTCTGTATTAGTATGTGTATGTGTGACACATAATATTGGCTAGTAAAAATCTGCTCTCGCTTTCGTCTTTGCTTTGCTTTTACTGTTAGGGTCGCACTCATGTCGTACTCCTGTTATCTTTCGCTTTTGTGTGTTTAGGGTCTCAAGTTTCTATATATATATATATATATATATATATATATATATATATATATATATATATATATATATATAATCTCTTGTTAATCTCTTTGTATCATTCCATCTCCTAATGCAATGAGCTCTTTTTTTTTCTCTATGCTAATTATTGCTACATATGTCAATTTCAACTTCAATGAGCTCTGTTATACTTTATACTTTTAATGAAAACGATACTTGGTATATAGGTGGAAACCATTAACCTTCCTGTATCGCTCCCTAACCCGGGGCTTGGGATAAATTGTGGTCTAACAATCCCACGTACCGGTATCATTTTTCTTTAAAAAAAAATGAAAAAAAAAAGAAAAGTTGTTGTTGCTGCTGTTTTGTTGTTGTTGCTGTTTTGTTGTTGTTGTTGCTGCTGTTTTGTTGTTGTTGTTGCTGCTGTTTTGTTGTTGTTGCTGCTGTTTTGTTGTTGTTGCTGTTTTGTTGTTGTTGTTGCTGCTGTTTTGTTATTGTTATTCTTCTTGTTTTGTTGTTGTTGCCGCTTTGTTTTGTTGTTGCTTTGTTTTGTCAATGTTCATATTTCTATATCTACCTTGTAGTATTACAATTGTATATTGGAAGCATTGTTATTCTATAAGGCCATTTATAAGACCAATATATGGTCTTATACATGATACATAAGACCTATAATAAATTTATAGGTCTTATACATATATTATAAGATTGTTTTTTTGGGTCCTTTACTTGGTTTATCCAATTCTTGTGCTATAATTGAATTGTCATATGACAGATATGCCTCCAAGGAAAAATTTATTACCAGGTCAGGGCTCTAACCCTAAAGGAAGAGGGTTGGCAAAACCAACCGCCAAATGGGGTAAAGAGAGATTGATCATAATATGGAATAATTATGGTCAACCAGTTGGTGGGGAAATGGCACAATTAGCTACTCAGATAGGAATTTTTGCTAAAAATGGGGAACATTTCCCATTAACTAATGAGTGGTCTCGTATGAATCACGAGTGCATAAATAACGTATGGAATGACGTTCTGGTAAGTTGTAATCCATATTTCTTACATATATCTCTAGTACGTAGTCAAAAGTCTTATGATTCTCTAACAATTGTTTTTTTTTCTTTGTTGAATTGTGTATATAGGAAAATACAAATGCTCCTCCGGAGTATTTCCCAGTTATGGCTCTTTCTCTCGCTAAAGCGTGGCGTGACTGGAAATACAATGTGAGACAAGCATGTAATAAGTATTATATAGTTATGAATATTACTCAGTTATGACTTTGTTATGAATATTGACTCAGTTATGAATATTATTACTCGGTTGAAACAAAGCATTATAAGATGTATCAATCCGACGAAGACGCATTGGCTCACCCACCCCGTGGGTGCGTTGCGGATCAATGGGCCGCACTTGTTGCGAGGTGGGGTACGCCCAAGGTTCGGGTATATTTCAAATTAATCTCAATCTATTATCGTGAATGTCTTATATAAGTAGTCAAATTAATACTAATATTATCTTTTTTTTTTTCCAGGAAATATCGAAACAAATAAATTGAATCGAGAAAAACAATCGTGCTCGAATAGGACCGGAAAAACGTCCCATCCCAAAGTCATCAAAGAGGTTTGTCATCGTTCAATTTAGTTCTCATTGTCAATTCAATTAATGTTTCTTTTTGTATCGTATATAAATATTTTTTTGTCAAATGATTCTATTATAAATTGTAGAGAGGCGACAAGGGATTACCAACCGATCGCTTGCGTTTTCATACATACGCGCACGGGCAAAACACCCGCAGATCAAGCCACCACTCAAATGATTGTAAGTTAAAGTTTCAACCTTTTCTGTTTCGCTTTGTTATTCTATAGAATACTTTTTTTTCATTTCTAACTTCATTTTCATAATATTAATTAAAGTTAAAACATTTATATTGAACATGTTGTTTTTGTTACGGCAGAACGCTTAATGATGCGGTTGAGGAGCGAGAGGACTCTCCGCGGCGCGTGAAAATATTTTTGTTGGTATGTTTGGCTACGATGACCATGGGAGAGTTCGATGTATGGGAGGCGGTCCGAACAAAACTAAGGTGTTTGGTAAATCCCAACCTTCTCGAGCGTGCCAGCGGAGGCGGTGGCGGGGGTCGAGCAGATTTTGAAAGACAACTTGAGGAGGAACGCCGAAAAATGAGGATGAACGCCTTAAGTTACAACAACAAATTGATGAATTGAAACGTTGGATGGAACGACGTGGAAATGACGGTAATGAATAGGTGTTCGTGGATTTTAGACATTGTATATTTTGGATACATTCAACAACTAATAACTTTTTTGTATAATGGTTATTATGTATGGATACATTCAACATTAATTGTGTTAATATGTAGATTGTAAATATTGATTGCATTTGTGTATTTTTGTTATATTGTGTGTGTACAGAGTTGAATTTGGTTTTTGTGAACGTATTTTTGGGGAAAATGAATTATACAAAGCTGGGGAAAAAAAAAAAAAATAGGATTATTTACGGCGGTGACTAAATCCGCCGTATAAACCTAGGGACGACTCGTGCCCAAAGGGGGGACGAGGGAACCAGTAGGGGGTGTAAATGGGACGACCCGTGCCATGTTGGACGAGTCGTCCCTATTTAGTTATTTACGGCGGATATAGTGACCGCCGTATAAAAGTCCCATGGACGACTCGTTTGGACGAGGGAACCTGGTGGGGGTGCAACTGGGACGACTCGTCACGGAGCGGACGACTCGTCTCTTATTTACGGCGGTTACACATTCCGCCGTATAAAGATCACTCAAATACGCCATTTTATACGTATGTATTCCATTTATATACGGCGGTGGTATATCCGCCGTATATAGTATATACGGCGGTTTCCCCGCCGTATATAGTATATACGGCGGTTTCCCCGCCGTATATAGTATATACGGCGATGATTTATACGGGGATCTATTTACGGCGGCTAGTCCGCCGTAAATACTATATACGGCGGGGCGCGTATTATTTACGGCGGATTTTAACCGCCGTAAATAAGCCTGTTTCTTGTAGTGCGTATGTCTCCACCAATGATCAACTTGCGGACATATTCACTAAAGGTTTGGCTCGCCTTCGTCTACAATTGTTATCGTCCAAGCTGCAGCTAGCCTCTGTATCGCTTGGCTTGAGGGGTGTAAACAATAATAACGAGATCACATAATGATCCGTTCTATTCTCAGTAGGTTATTGTGATTTGTATATATTTGATAGACTTATATTGTCTTGGTCAATAGTTATTTCATACCTTAGTTAGAATAGCCATTCCATGTATTAGTCAGTGTAGGACTCTTGTACATTATTATGGATATATAAATACAAATCTCCACCGAGGATATCTCACATTTTGGAGAATTTCTCATACCCTCTTCTTCACGTCAATGAACCCTATTGGGTAATCTTATACTTGTCCTCAACTTGCTTTGCTAGGTTTTCATATTCTTGCCATTCTATTGCCTTCTGAATATTCAGCACCACGTCATTCATACTAGGTCGTATGCCTGGGTTCTTTTGCAAGCTTCTCCCTATAATATCAGTAAATAAAGTTAAGGATTTTTCTGATATCTCCCCTCGGATTTGAGAATCAACGTTTTCCTGTGCCCAAATTCCTAAATCCTCTTTTTCATTATTGTAGTAGCTCTCATCCTTCCGGCCCCACGGAAATTTCCGGCATAACACTTGGAATAACACAACACCGAAGGCATATACATCTGTTTTCCTTGTTACACGACCTAACATCAGATACTCTGGCGCATGGTACCCAACCGTACCTTTAAGAATAGTAGTGTCCATCGAGGTTTTGTCTTGGCCAGCAATGGACATCTCGAAGTCAGAAAGCTTACCAACCCAATTCTCACCCACAAAAATATTTCCCGGCTTCACGTCATGATGAACTATTCCTTTCGGAAATTCATCGGTCTCAGTATGAAGGTGTTGCAACCCGCGTGCAGCACCAAGGCAGACGTTGAGTCGTTCAAGCCAAGAGAAAGAAATACAACTTCCAAACTTTTGAGGGTTGTCTCTCTTTCAAACTTTTGAGGGTTGTCTTTCAAGAGTTTCACAGCAACCGGAGTTATTTTGTCTTTCAAGAGTTTCACAGCAACCGGAGTTATTTTTGAGCCAATATAGATCCCAGAGAAATACACCGTTCATTCTGACACATGAACATCCGTTGGTGACAAGTTCATCGAAGGGCAGAGCAAAAGTTCAGAAAACGGATTCAATGAAGCTGATTTTAAGATTCTGAAAAACCATATTTTTGATCAACTTTGACAAATAAACTGTTCTGATCCAGAAACTTCCAGAAGACGTAAAGGTACTCGTTGGAAAGGTCTATGTGTCTACTTTCATACAAAAAAATCGGTTCGTCGTTTAGAGGTCTAGAAAGGGAGATAAGACAGTTTTAGTACAGATGGTTCAAGCAGTCTGTATACAGACAGTCAGCAACTTTTTGTGGCCTCACTTAACCATGAGAACTTTCCTCCCTTCAAGCATTAGGTGATTGGTGAAATGATGGTGCTGAAATTCATGATGAAACGTCGGTAAATGATGCCAAGCCATGAAAACTACGAACATCTTGGATAGACTTGGGAATGGGCCAACTTGTAATAGCATCCACCTTGCTTTGATCCATCTTGATGCCTTCTGCAGAAACAACATAGCCTAAAAATACAAGACTATTAGTAAAAAAATGACACTTCTTCAGGTTAGCGTACAATTTTTGCTCCCTTAAAACCTCAAAGACCTTGCAAAGATGTTCCAAGTGTTGATTTTGATCTCTGCTATACACAAGTATGTCGTCAAAATAAACCACAACAAAGCTGCCAATAAAAGGTTTAAAAATATGGTTCATTAGACGCATAAATGTGCTAGGAGCATTAGAAAGACCAAAGGGCATAACCATCCACTCATAGAGTCCATCTCTTGTCTTGAACGCCATCTTCCATTCATCTCCCGGCCTCATTCGAATTTGATGATATCCGCTTCGAAGATCTATCTTGGAAAAGATGACTTCACCATAGAGCTGGTCCAAAAGATCATCAAGACGAGGTATAGGAAACCGATACTTGATGGTGATCTTGTTTACAGCTCTACTATCAATATACATTCACAAGGTTTCATCCCTCTTAGGTACAAGAAGGGCTGGAACAGCACAAGGGCTCATGCTCTCCCTCAAAATTCCTTTAGCCAAGAGTTCATCCACTTGCCTTTGAAACTCCTCATACTCCTTCGGGTTCATTCTATAAGACGTCTTGTTTGGAATGACGGAACCCGAAACAAAATCGATGCAATGTTGTATATCCCTCATGGGAGGAAGGCCTGATGGAATTTCATCTGGGACCACATCTTTGAAATTTTTCACCAGAGACTTAATTTGGGGAGGGATATCAACAACTTCTTCATTCCCTTCAAGAACCACAAGAGCATAGACATTCATATTTTCCTCCAAAACCTTATCAGCGTCAGATTTAGATAAAAAATTATTTCCCTCTCCTTTTGAAGGTTTGGGAGAATTATCCATCTTGGAAGGACCCAAAATGACTTTGACTCCATCTTTCTGAAAGGCATAAGTGTTCTTAAACCCATCATGCTTAGTTTTCCTATCATACTGCCAAGGCCTCCCAAGAAGTAAATGGCACGCATCCATAGGCACAACGTCACACCAAACTTCATCTTTATACTTGTTACCAATGGAAAATTGAACAAGACATCTTTGATTAACTTTTACCTCGTTTCCTTTGCAAAGCCATGAAAGCTTATACGGTCGTGGATGAGGCTCTGTTTTCAGCTTCAACTTTTCCACCATTGTCGTTGCTATCACGTTCTCGCAGCTTCCCCCATCAATAATAACATTGCACACCTTTCCCTTCGAAGTGCATCTTGTATGAAAAATGTTGTTTCGCAGCCATGTATTATCCTCCACTTGAGTTGCATTAAGACTTTGACGAATAACAAGAGATTCTCCATGATCTTCATATATGACTTCACCGGATTCTTCTAATTCTTCCCCTTCAATGCTCGCATAATCTTGCTCCTCTTCAAGATCATCTTCCTCGAACAAAGAGACAAATTTTCGATTCGGAAAATCAGAAGAAATGTGACCGAACCCTTGACATTTAAAACATTGGCGCTGATTAGAATTGGAAGGTGTGTTAGGCTTAGTTGTACCATCATGTTTAGGGACTGGTTTGGAAATAGAACCCTTCTCGAACAAAGTTGACTTGGATGGGGCAGCACTCCTCCGGTTATGAGAACCACCATATCTTGTAGGTCGATAATTATTCCCTTTCGCCTTTTATTGTCGCTCCATCTTGAGTGCCAACTTGTAAACATCATTGTAGGTCCAAAATGGCTGCAACTCAACAATCTCACAAATTTCAGACCGCAAGCCACCCAAAAAAGGAGCAATGGTCTGATCTTCTGGCTCCTCAATATAACAACGCATCATGAGATGCTCAAATTCTGCGTTGTACTCTTCAACGGGCATCGCTCCTTGTTTGAACTTATGAAAACAAAGGAAAGAATCTTGACGGAAGTTTTCTGGCAAGTACTTTTGCTTAAGTTCTTTCTTCATCTTTTCCCACGTCACAATCCGGCTTTTCCCAAGGCGAGCTCGCTGATTCTTAAGGTGTTCCCACCAAATAGATGCATGCTTCTTTAACTTGATGGCAACGAGCTTGACCTTACGATCTTCCGCTATATCCTTGTAATCAAAAACTCTCTCAATGGTGTTCAACCAATCAATAAAATCATCTGGATCATTCTTGCCTTCAATTTCTAGAATCTCCACTTTGATGTCATATCGGTGGAAATGGTGTCGCCTTTGCTCTCGATGACAAGGAGAGGCCTCTTCACTCGACGCTCCATTACGATGAGCGTGGTGGAAGGGGTTAACGTTCTCCTCTTCATTCACGGAACCAGCATCTGAACCATGACGCTCCTCATCATGATTAAGAGGCTCATATTGCTCCAAGCGTTGTTGGAGTTGCTGCACTTGTCTCCGAAGGTCATCCACTTCGGCATCTCGCAGGTTTCTCACACGAGCAGGTTGACGCCGCAGCAGAGGCATTTTTGCCCAAAGATCTGATACCACTTGAGGAAATGGGAAAGTACGGAGGAAATTACAAGTGAAACACAATTAAAAGGGATAACACTCAGTACCTATGGAATCCACCAAAGGATATTGAGTAAAACCAAGAAGAAGCTCTTCTTTTATTATATTGCTCTAGGCCAAAATATAATCAAAATCTGACTTTTTACCATCACAAGATGGGTTTATATAGACTAAATGGAACATCCCTCCATTACATAGGCAATATATGTACTAATACATGAACTAGGAAAATAAAAAGTTGCTAACTATCTGTATGCAGACTACTTGAACTATCTGTACTAAAACTGCCTTATCTCCCTTACTAGACCTCTAAATGACGAACCGATTTTTTTGTATGAAAGTAGACACATAGACCTTTCCAACGAGTACCTTTACATCTTCTGGAAGTTTCTGTATCAGAACAGCTTATTTGTCAAAGTTGATCAAAAATCTGGTTTTTCAGAATCTTAAAATCAGCTTCATTGAATCCGTTTTCTGAACTTTTGCTCTGCCCTTCGATGAACTTGTCACCAACGGATATCCAGATTCATAACCTTGGCCAATGATCTTTCTACTATCAATGATATAGATCCCAGCGAAATTCGCCAGCTTTCAATCTCCTTGATTGAAATCTGGCGGCATCTTTTGTACAGCACCAATCACATGCATTGTTTAAGCCAATTAAAAGTGTGAATTGAATGAAAATTACGATGATTGAAAAGTGGGCCCCTATCAATTGCAATGATCACATACCTGAGAGAGACCTCAGGCTGCTTTGGTTGGTTTTCAGATTTTTTGTAATCTAGCACCTTCTGTAGATTCAGCACCACATCATCAATTGTAGGCCGTTTGCTTGGGCTTGGTTGCAAGTAGGTCTTCATAGACAATATAATAGCGCATTAGAGAGTGAATAAGAGAAGTGGAAGGAATAAAAGAGGACCTTTATATATATACCTCTTCAGTGTCATCAAGTTGCTTTGGTTGGTTTTCGGATTCTTGGCATTCTAGTAGTACCTTCTCTAGATCCAGCACCACCTTCTCCATAGTAGGCCGTTTGCCTGGGTTCCCTTGCAAGCTTCTCCCTATAATATCAGTAAATAAAGTAAAGGAATCTCCCGACATCTCCCGTCGGATTTGAGCATCAAAGTTTTTCTGGGCCCAAATTCCTAAATCTTCATTTTCATCGAAGTAGTAGCTCTCATCCTCCCTATCCCAAGGCATTTTCTCACATAACACTTGAAATAATACAACACCGAAGGCGTAAACATCTATTTTCCTTGTTACACGACCGAACTTGTGATATTCTGGCGCAAAATACCCGGATGTGCCTTTACGATCAGTGACCATTGAGGATTTGACTTGGCCAGCATTGGACAACTTAAGCATCCCAAAGTCGAAATCTTACCAACCCAATTCTCACCCACAAGAATATTCCCCGGCTTCACATCGCGATGGATTATTCCTTTGGGAAATTCATTGGTCTCACTATGAAGGTGTTGCAACCCGCGTGCAACATCAAGGCAGATGTTGAGTCGTTGCGGCCAGTGACAAAGGCTTATCTTTTTTCTTGTTCAAATAATCTGATAGGCATCCCTTTTCCATATATTCATAAACAAGGATCTTCTGACCGGATTCGTTGCAGTAGCCAATCAGAGAGACAATGTTGGGGTGTTGAATCTTGGCTAACGTCTGGATCTCACTTTCAAACTCCTTAGTGGTGTCTTTCTTGGTTTTTGGAGCATTCAAGTATTTCACAGCAACAGGGGTTTTCTTTGAGCCGATATAGATCTCAGCGAAATAGACCATTGCTTCTCCTCCTTTTCCAAGGAACTTGTTCCCAAACTGATTTGTGACAGCGTTGATCTCCTTGAGTGAAAACTGGCAGCACCTTTTTGATGAGGAAGAGGTTGACATGTTTGAATCTTATGCCCTTACTCAAGATTTTCACCCAAGTAATCTGATGATCCCAAAAAGCTTTGATAAGGAGTGTGTAACAGAGATAGTTTAAAGTGGAAGTAGATGTGGTATCTATTCTCTTAGTTGGAAAACCATGGATGGAAATAAGAATTTGAATTATATCCAAAACAAGGCAGCCTATGAGATAAATCCAAGTCAAATGACCCCCATAAAAGATTGAAAAAAAAAATGAATTTTGACCAAAATTTTATATATACTCATACAAGAACTTTGACTCATATGTCTAAACGTATGTTTACTTGAAGAAGATGAATGAATTTGACAGATCGCTTACAAGGTTTTTCAAGATTGATGCTCTATATATGACTATATGTAGTGTTTGAATATATAAACTAAAATTTCAATTAAACCAATCTATTTGCTTCAAGCTTTTACGTTCGTGTCTATGGATAAACTGATAGTCGATGAATAGAAAGATGAAATTGGGAAGAGCAAACATAAAAATACATACACTTAGTAGTTAAGTTGTGTAATGTTGTAGCAGATCCACCGGTGGTAAGTTGAAGATAGGAAAGGAAGGGAAGGAAACTCTTCTGCCTTTAGATTCAATCTTCAAATTGAGTGTGCAAACGTTTACTTTCAACTTTGAGAAAACAAATTATAATGATATTCATCTAGGACTTATTCTTTATGAGGACATACTTTTTTCAAAATACATTTAAAGTTCTTTGGTCAATAAATACCCCACCATATCTCATTAATTTAATTACAGTAGTAGATGCAAGATTTGAATAGTGAATACAACCGTAGGAGGTCTGAATGGATAATCTACCGAAAAAGTTGCTTTAGGAAAGAATAGACCTCCTTTCCTTCATAGGTAGGGTTTTTGGGTAAGGGTATTGTTGGCATCCACAAACATTACAAAATTAACTGGGGGCTTTTTAAAAATAAAATCTAGACCCATGGTTCCAACAGAAAGTTAAATAAGGGCCTAAATGAAAGAAACGCAACTTGAATTTTTTTAATGATTGAAACCCATGAGCCAACTTGCTTATAAGCTATTCAAGTGTACACAACTTGTAACTATTTCATCACATTGAGCTAGCTTGACATCGTTGATTTTTATTGCATAGTAAGATACACAACTTGAATTTTTTTCTAACATGTGCCATGGGCACATGTTAATATCAGAATCTAATTATTAAAATTAAGACAATTGGATAATACAACAAACCTACTTTACCTAAAGCAAAGTCAACAAGAGTCAAGATATTAGTATTTGGAGATGCATCATCAGGTAAATAATAGACTACGGAGAAAGATGACTAGAAAGGATTTTACTAACCCTCAACAAGCTGGCTGTATGGTGCAAAAACACTCTAATTCTCTCATTACATGCTAAAAGCAAGTGGAAAGCAATATCTAGAAAAACATGTTTGTAGTATGTTTACAAACATAACAGTAAAAGGAACTTATGAGACATTATGATACTTTTTTGGAACAGACTTTCTCCCTACATAGTTCACCTCTCTATATCCATGTATTCCCTCGATCCCTTCCTTCACACAAAGAACTTGAGGATAATAACTCATGGGTACATGATAAAATATGGAGAGAGAAGTACAAATATTTTATGTATTAGTTAATCTCTTCAATGCATAAACCTTAGTATTTATATACAATCCTATCAGTCCTAATACTTGAGAAATCATTTTATGCATAAACCTTATATAAAATCCTCTCAGTCCTATTACTTTGAGAAATCATCCTCCTATTTTTATTTTTATTTTGATAAGTAAAATCATCCTAATTTTTATTTTGCTAAGAAAAATCATCTTCCTATTTTAACTTCTATTCCTGCCTAAAAGATATCATACCTAAAAGATATCTAGATATGCACAATCTCTTAATTCCATCGTATATCTAATACTATGTACTCCCTCCGTCTCGGAGAACTTTACCCCTTTACTATTGAGAACGGAAAATAAGAAATAATGTTATTAAAGTATGTGTTGTGAGTGGGAGGAAAGAGAATGAGTGGAGAGAATAGTAAATTTTTTTTCCTTTTTAGGAAAGTGGGACTTTAAAGTGGGATGCCCAAAATAGTAAAATGGGTAATGTTTTATGGGACAGAGGGAGTATTCATATTTACGTAGAATTCTATCTATCCAGCATTTCAGCTCGATCTCGTTCCATCACCAGTCTCGATCTCGAACCATCAACTGCGTCGATCTCGGTCCACCATCTAGGCACGTAATCTCAATAGCATTACTTTACAAAAGGCTTTCCTCAACAAGAAGTTCATGTTAGAACATGGATTAATTAATATGTGTTAATTAATTCCATATGTTATAATCATTTAATAAAGTTAAAGTATAGATTAAATATGTAGAATTCCATTAGGTGTAAGTACCATTAAATGATGGGCATAATGGTAACTTCACACTACCATCTTTGTGAAATGGTGTAGTCCCTAAATGAAGTGCCCCTTCTCTTATTATATAAAGGCTATCCATCAGCCATTAGAGACACTTGTTGCATTAATGAAATTCAGTCATAAAATTATCTTCATCCATTGAGAAGATCAAGTGTGGACACTATCATTTAGAAGAACTTCATTCCCTAACATTCTTTCTTCTTCAAGAACATCAAGATGGACTCAACAGGTATTACGCTTCCGCCTTCATCTTCTTTCTCAAACCTCTTCCGAACACGAGTATGTTTTACTTTAATGGAATAGAAATGTTCCAACAATTGGTATCAAAGCCTCTCAAATTTTGGATTAAATTTGAATTCATTTAGCGTATGATTTGCTTTCTTTTGATTTTAATCCTGTTGCATCATTTTGTTATGATGTTCTGTAAATACTCTAATTCATTTCTAGAGTATTGTGTTAAATTATAATTATAAAATTTTGGTTTTACTCAATAGACTTTCAATTCTTAATGTAAGATTATCCTAATTTTGAACATAGCCACCATCATTGGATGTGTTGTGAGTTTGTTCAAATGCATAGCCACGCATTTAATAATAAAATGTGTTGTGAGTATGCGGATCTACTTGTTTTTGTTAAAAATTGATTCACCATTAATTTAAGGATTGATAGTTAAAATCTGAAAAAATTGACTTTCAGGGTCTGCTCGGCCGAGCACATCCCTTGACTCGGCCGAGCACCCCATTTGTATCAGCACAACGTTTGAAATTTTTTGAAAAGGCGGCATCCAACGGTCATGATGCTCGGCCGAGTACCCCTAAGGACTCGGCCGAGCATAATGGAGCCAAAATGGGTGTTTTCTGAAGTCCTTTGCTCGGTCGAGCACCTTCCTTGACTCGGCCGAGCAAGACTTGATGCTCGGCCGAGCACCCCAAGGACTCGGCCGAGTGTAAGGGAGTCAAAAGGGATGTTCTCTGGAATCTTTTGCTTGGCCGAGCACTTTTCTTGACTCGACCGAGCAAGACTTATTTAGGCCAGATTTTCAAAATTTTCAATCTTTTGCTATTTTGATCAATTTTCATTCATTATTTGAGTAAAGTACACATTAATTTGTGCCCTAAAGTATGATTAATTGTATGCTTAAACAAATTTATTTATTATTTAAATAAAATTGTTGCCAAAGTAATTTACGTTATTTAAATGCAAATTTGTTAAAGTGATGGATGTTCTTATTAATATGTAGTAACATGAATTTCCCAAAGGAGATTTTGTTATTGACTAAATATTTGCATTCATGGGGTAGTAATTGAATAAAACATTTGGTCATTTTGAATACTTTGAACCATCACAAAGGAAGGCGGGTATTTAAAATGAGTTGTTTATATTCTTTATTGCTGGGTAATAAATACGTTAAATATTAGGACATTTTTTATACTTGAACCGGCCCAAAGGAAGGCAAGTATTTGAAATGTGTTGTTTAAAGTCATTCATTACCCTAAGATAATTTAAATTATGAATCAATTCGCAATTCAAAGATTAGTTTTGATGTCATGTTAATTATCTTTTTGATGGAATTCATTTGATATAATTAATCATTATGTAGTACTTATACATGTTTTGTATTCATTCTTTGTTCTTTACCAACAGATTTGATTAATGCTTCTTCTATAACTACTGCCGTAAATAATGTTCCGATGCTTACCGGGACTAATTTTAAAACTTGGAAAAATAAGATGACAATGATCTTAGGATGTATGACCTTGAATTCGCATTAAGAGAACCAAGTCCTGCCCCTCTTACTGACAAAAGCACTACGGAAGACCGCTTAAGTCTAGAGAGATGGAACCGTTCTAATCGCGTGAGCCTAAGTATCATGAGAAATGCAGTCCCGGAGACATTTCTGAACAGTGTCTCCGAGGATGTTGGTGCTAAAGATTTTCTGGATACCCTAGAGGAACGCTTTGCAAAAAGTGAAAAATAGGAAACAAGTGCTACCTTAAGGAAGCTTGTTTTCATGAGGTATAAGGGTAATGGAAACTTAAGGGAGTACATAATGGAAATGTTTCACCTATCAACAAAATTAAAGGCACTCAAGTTGGACTTATCGGAAGACTTGCTTGTGCATTTGGCTTTAATTTCTCTCCCTCCGCAATTTGGTCATTTTGAAACGACCTATAATTGCCAAAAGGACAAGTGGAATATTAATGAATTAATTTCACATATGACGGAGGAGGAAGATAGATTGAAACATGCAAAACCCGAAAGTGCTCATTTAGTATATACCTCTTCTCATAGAACAAAGAGAAAAGGGAAAGAGATTGTGGTTGCAACTAAGAAGCCTAAGGGATCATTCAATGATCATAAAGTGAAGAAGTGCTTCTTTTGCAAGGACCTTACTCACATGAAGTACGACTGCCCTAAGTATCGCCAATGGCGAATTAAGAAAGGTATATCATTTGGCCTTGTTTGTACTGAGGTAAATTTAGTTTCAATTCCTTCGTATACATGGTGGTTGGATTCTGGTGCAACAACTCACATAAGTTCATGTATGCAAGGTTGCCTGAACTACCGAACACCCAATGAAGATGAAAGATATATCTACATGGGAGCTGGAAAGCCGGTGGAAGTTTTAGGCATAGGGACATTTAGATTATCTTTAAGTACTAGATATTTTTTTATTTTGAATAATACATTTATTATACCGTCTTTTAGACGGAATTTGGTCACAATCACTACCTTAGATAGGGAATGATATTCCTGTTTCTTTGGTAATAATAAATGTGATTTATATTTCAATTCAAAGCTTTTTGGTACTAGTACTTTATCTTATGTTGATAATCTTTTTTTGCTTGACAGAGTCAAGTCAATAAATGAGTCCCATAATAATGAAACTAACTCTAGAGGCACAAAACGAAAGTTTTCAAGTAAAAATTCTTATACCTTATGGCATAGGCATTTGGGTCATATCTCTAAAAGGAAAATTGACAAACTTGTGTCCGAGGGAATATTACACAAACTTGATACTCCGGAAAATAACTTTTGTATTTAATGCCTCAAAGGGAAATTTACAAACACTAAAGGCACAGAATCCTTGAGAGCCTCAAACGTCTTAGAACTTATTCATACGGATATATGTGGACCGTTCACCACCCCTTCATGAAACGGTCAAACATATTTCATCACGTTCATAGACGATTTCTCTCATTATGGATACATTTATTTACTTCATGAAAAGTCTCAATCTTTGGACGTTTTCAAGTCTTTTAAGGCCAAAGTTGAAAATCAACTTGGAAAGACTATTAAGAACGTTAGATCCGATCGTGGTGGTGAATACTACGGATGGAATGACGGTTCGGGAGAACAACGTCCGGGTCCTTTTGCTCGCTTTTTGGAAGAGTGTGGGATTGTCCCTCACTACACCATGCCGGGGAAACCCAATATGAATGGTATAGCCGAGAGACGTAATAGAACCCTTAAGGATATGATAAGAAGTATGATTTCTTGTACTTCTTTACCTCACTCATTATGGGGCGACGCGTTAAAAACCGCAGTTTATATTCTCAATAGAGCGCCTTCAAAGGCTACCGACAGAACCCCTTATGAATTATGGACGAATAAGAAACCGTCCTTAAATCACCTTCATGTATGGGGGTGTCCAGCAGAAGCTAGACCTTATAGGCCTAATGAGGGCAAACTGGACCCTAAAACTGTTAGTAGCTATTTTGTAGGGTATGCCGAGAAATCTAGGGAATATAAATTCTATGACCCAAAAACTAGAACATTTTTCGAGACGGAAAATGGTAGGTTTTTTTAGGATGTTGATTTTAGAGGGAAAAATTTGAATAGTGATTTTGAATTTGAAGAGTTAGAGGAGGAATTCGTTTATATACCTCTTTAATTTATATCGAAAATCAAGCACTTGTGCCTGAAATTCGACAAGAACATATAATACAAAATAACATTAATTTTCCTATTAATGAACAACATGAAAATGTTGATGAGGAAATTCAACATCCTCAAAATCAAGATGAACCGGTGCCCTTAAGAAGATCTAATAGAGAAAGAAGGAGTGTCATTCCGGATTATTATGATGTGTATCTTTCCGAGAATGAGAAACCGTTAGGTTTAGTGGGAGATGAACTAATCACCTTCCATGAAGCCATTAATGGTCCAAATTCTCATAAATGGATTAATGCCATGAATGAAGAGTTAAAATCCATGAAAGACAATGATGTTTGGGATCTTGTCCCATTACCTAAGAATGTGAAACCCATTGGGTGTAAATGGGTTTTTAAGACCAAAAGGAATTCACAAGGTAATGTGGAAAGACATAAGGCTCGTCTTGTCGCTAAAGGATTTACTAAAAAAGAAGGAATTGATTACAAAGAAACATTTTCACCGGTATCTTCTAAAAATGCTTTTAGGATCATTATGGCATTAGTAGCACATTTTGACCTTGAGCTTCATCAAATGGATGTAAAGACAGCTTTTCTCAATGATGACATTGAGAAAACTATCTATATGAAGAAACTAGAAATGGTGACTGATTCAGATCAAACTAGTCAACTAGTTTGTAAACTTAAGAAATCAATTTATGGGCTTAAGCAAGCATCTCGTCAATGGTACTTAAAATTTAACCAAGTTATTCTTTCATTTGGCTTTGAAACGAATCTTGGTGAAGATTGTGAGTACCATAAGTTCAGTGGGAGTAGGTTTATAATTTTGGTCTTGTATGTGGATGATATTTTACTTGCTAGTAATGATAAGGACCTTCTTAAGGAAACTAAGAAATTTTTGGTCTTGTATGTGGATGACACCCCTATCTCTAAGGGAGATAAATTCAGTTTATAACAATGTCCTAAAAATAATATTGAATCCAAGTATATGGAAGAAATCCCATATGCATCGGCAGTAGGAAGCTTAATGTATGCACAAGTCTGTACTCGTCCAGATCTTGCATTTATTTTTGGCATGCTTGGTCGATACCAAAGCAATCCGGGAAAAGAACATTGGGTTGCAGCCAAAAGGGTGATGAGATACTTACAAAACACAAAAAACTACATGCTTACATATACAAAGTCGGATCATCTTGAGATCGTTGGTTATTCCGATTCCGACTTTGCTGGGTGCCAAGATAGTCGAAAGTCGACATCCGATTACGTTTTCACATTAGCTAGTGGAGCGGTATCTTGGAGAAGTGCCAAGCAAACATTAGTAACTTCCTACACAATGGAAGCCGAATTTGTTGCTTGCTATGAGGCATCCAATCAAGCTATATGGCTGCGTAAATTCATTGAAGGACTGCGAATTGTCAAAGGTGTTGAAAGACCGCTTAAGTTATATTGTGACAATCGGGCCGCAGTGTTGTACTCCAACAACAACAAGAGTTCATCAAAATCTAAACATATAGATATTAAATTTCTTGTTGTAAGAGAAAGAGTACAAAATGAACAAATAGATATACAACTTATAGGGACAAATTCCATGTTAGCGGATCCATTTACTAAAGCATTATCTCCTTTAGTTTGTCACGAGCATGTTGTTCATATGGGTGTAATAACTTTTGATAATGCTTAAATCAGTGGGAGTTTGTGTTTTTCATTTATATTTGTTTTACATATTGATCTCATTTGGTTAAGTAGGACTAGTTGGAGAATATATATATACATTTTGTATATTCATTAATATTCCATGCTACATATCTATACTTAATCTATGTCATTTAGTTGAATATATATATATGTGATTAATGTGGGTTTAGTTGCGAATCAATTACAACGACTGCCCCTTTAGTCCCTACACTTATAAGACTAATAGACGGGATTGTGTTGGATGACAATAAAAGTGCACATAAGGGTTGTCATTCATATTATAAATGATTAAAGGAATTTATTAAGTCGAAGACACATTCATGTAATCCAAGTGGGAGATTGTTAGAACATGGATTAATTAATACTTACTCCCTCCGTCCCATAGAACTTTACTCCTTTACTGTTGAGAACGGAAAATAAGAAATAATGTTATTAAAGTAGGTGTTGTGAGTGAGAGGAGAGAGAATGAGTGGAGAAAATAGTAAATTTGAAAAGTGTTGTGAGTATGACAAGTGGGTCCCATGAATAAAGAAGTATTAAAAAATTTTCTTTTTAGGAAAGTGGGACTTTAAAGTGGGACGCCCAAAATAGTAAAAGGGGTAATGTTTTATGGGACGGAGGGAGTATGTGTTAATTAATTTCATATGTTATAATCATTTAATAAAGTTAAAGTATAGATTAAATATGTAGAATTCCATTAATTAGGTGTAAGTACCATTAAATGATGGGCATAATGGTAACTTCACACCACCATCTTTGTTAAAGGGTGTAGTCCCTAAATGAAGTGCCCCTTCTCTTATTAAATAAAGGCTATCCATCAGCCATTAGAGACACTTGTTGCATTAATAAAATTCAGTTATAAAATTATCTTCATCCATTGAGAAGATCAAGTGTGGGCACTATCATTTAGAAGAACTTCATTCTCTAACATTCTTTCTTCTTCAAGAACATCAAGATGGACTCAACAGGTATTACGCTTTCGCCCTCATCTTCTTTCTCAAACCTCTTCCGAACATGAGTATGTTTTACTTTAATGGAATAGAAATGTTCCAACAGTTCATGCTTAAAGAATATGAAATGGGTTTGTCTCGAAGAAAAATGCATATCATTACACAATATATCTCTATTACTCTCTCCGTCCCCAAATAAATGTCGAAAAAAGTTTCA
Organism: Adenophora triphylla var. japonica; assembly: GCA_022495995.1. Classification (NCBI taxonomy): domain Eukaryota; kingdom Viridiplantae; phylum Streptophyta; class Magnoliopsida; order Asterales; family Campanulaceae; genus Adenophora; species Adenophora triphylla. The sequence goes on along the minus strand of JAFEMH010000047.1, from coordinate 207,580 downwards.
AATTTTATTCATTTAGTGCCCGTTTGGTAGCATGTCTTAGCACCGGATTGGATTAATAATCCCAAAGTCGAGTGTTTGGTAAGGAAAAAATGCAACACTATAAATTATCCTCTTCAATGGGATTAGCTTCTTATCCCCTCCTTATTTATCCCAATCGAAGGGTGGTATTATTAATAAGAGTATTAGAAGATAGTGGATAAAAATATTTTTGACGACCCAATATATATGTCAACTATTAAATGGCATGGTCTTTCATATTTAATTCTCTCCATACAAATTGTTAACGGGTTATCAATTTAGAAAAAAAAAAAAAGTGCTAATTTTCTTAATTGAGTCCTTGATTGTTTCTTGATAATTGTTACGAATAATTTGGTCTTAAAAAGCACATTGTCTTGTTTTATCCAGTTTCTACCAAATAACAATTTATATTTTCAATTAGGATTATTGGGAAGCCTCATTATTAATCATAGGATTAACAATTCCCTCACTATTAATACTAGTTAATCCCATTCGACTACCAAACCAAACGAGCACTTGGGTTGGTTCTTGTGATGAATGTGTGTCCGAAAATTTTCCCATTTTTGTTTGAAAAAATCAACGAAACGGAGTCGCCACGCCATTTTAATTTTGAGGGCCAAAACTTTGAAAAAAGCCCGAGATCAGAGATTTAGGTTCGGAGGTCATGTTACGCGTCGGGAAGGACGTTAGTGTGCACCCGACGCGCCTCGTAAAACGAGTCTTCCAAGCTGAAAATCATTTGTGTGTGTGTGTGCGTGTGTTTTGGCCAAAATACTTTGAAACTCAGAAAAGTAAAAATTGGGATATCTTTTTAAGACTTTAAACTGATCCCATGATTTTTTGGAAGATTTTTGGATTGAGATTTGGTACTCAAAAGACCTTTTGAAGTTGAGAGCCATTTCTGCCAGAATGAAAAAGGCAGTGGACCTTTGATTTTGAAATGTATTCAAGGGTCTTAAAACTTCATAATCTGGATAAACTAAGAGAATGAAAGTTGTTCTAGACACCTTAAATAAAGTTTGTGCGAAGGAATTTTCCATTTTGGAGAAGATTTGAGAGGTCAAAACCTTCTGGAAACCTCAGATATGAGATCTGGATTCCCAGAAGCTGATGAACTAGCCTCTGAAAGAAAATTTGAAAAGAGGAGTTTTACTCACCCAAAAAATAAAGTAAAAATATGTCTGGAAATCTCTGGATGTTGGCTACAAAAAGTGTTTTGTAGTCAACACCAAATTCCAAGTTCATCTGTGTCCAAAAATTAAGACAATGGACTGAGGTCTGGGAAAATTGCTACTGGACAGCAACTTCTCAAGAAAGAAAATATGATTTTAAGGGGGGTTTTGCATCCATGCTTGTCCCCATTTCCCTAGGTTTTGGTTAGTGATCACTAGACATTTTAGTGGTGAATCAACTATACCAAACCATCCTTGGGGTACATTAGGACTAAGCATTTCATTTGCTTGGGAAGGGATTTTTATCCTTTGAAAATGAGATTTTATGCTTGAAAATGGTTTTTAGGGTTTTGAAAATGAGTTTTCTTTGCAAGAAAGTAAGAGAACTTGAAAATAATGTTGATCTTTGTAGAAGATCATCCATGGAGATGGTCTTCCATGGTGATCTTCTTAGATCTAGAGCAAGAAGATGAAAGAACTACATTTTTGTAGTTTGCAAATGCATGCATGGTTGAGATTTAGGGTTAGGAGAAGGAGGGTTTACCAATCTTCCTTGTGTTCTTGAGTGTTTGGCTTGAGTGTATGAGTGTTTAGGGCTTTAATATGAGAGTGAGTGGATGAGTATGAGTTGGGAAAGATTGGAGAGAAAAAGGTGACAATTCTTGAAGAATTCTCACTGTTTTCTCTCTATATTTCGCCGAGGTTCGGTGCAAAATGTGTTGTTCCTCCTTTTTTTTTGTGACTGGAGGGCTCAATTTATAGCCCTCTCGAAATTGACAATCCCATCCGCGCAGATAAACCTGCGGCGTGCCTTTGTTCATTAAATGCGGCTCCGGCTTTGGACAAGGGGAATATTTCTTTTCAAAATTCAAATTGACCGACGAGATTATGTTTCCAACATTTCTATTTATGGTTTTCTTCTTTTGTTTTTCTTTTTAAGATTCTTTTTAAGGTTTAACCTTAAATAACAATGCCCATTTTACCCTCACTTTGTTAGAAAAGTTAGGATTGTTAGGAATTGTTAGAAATGTTATAACTTTCGTTAATTTTCTAACGAAAATTCTAACAAGCTCAAATTGGAGCACTTACAGTAGCCCCTCGGCGACGGCGCTTTCGAAGGAAGCGGGGTCGTCGATAAGAGTAAGGCTCCATATTTGGCAGGATGATCGAGTGATCGGGTGGCTGAACCTAGCGATAGGCTACCTACGTATCCCGAATGGGAATCAAGCCAGTCGTAGTTCGGGTCTTTGACCCTGGAGATGATGGCGTTTTAGGTGCCTCGAACTCGATGAGCGAGTTCTACGATCGGTTCTTTGGAAAGAAACTTCTGCTGGGGATAAGAGATGACCATCTTCGGTCTGATGGCTATCCGCTCTGCTGGGGATAGGAATGACCATTTTCGGTCTCTGCTGGGGATGATTGCGATTTATCGCTTTCCTAGTGATAGCGTCTTAGGTGCCTCAAACCTTGAAGATGGCGTTTTAGGTGCCTCGAACCTTGGAGATGGCGTTTTAGGTGCCTCGAACCTTGATGATGATGGCTTTTTAGGCGCCTCGGACCTTGATGATGATGGCTTTTTAGGCGCCTCGGACCTTAATTTGGAATGGCCTTTCGGTGGACTTCGTCTGCTGCCGAAGGAGAGGGTGACCGTTTTGGTCGAGGGGCTGGACCTAATGATAGGCTACCTACGTATCCCTAGTGGGAATCAATCCCTTTCGTAGTTCGAGATCTTCTCGAGATTTCGTTGGCTTTTGGGACTCCGTTGACTTTGTCGGGGATTTCGTTAGCCTTTGCTGGGGAAAATCAGACGTATTCGTCTGGGGAATTGGTCTTACGTTTGACTGCCGTTTGATTTTGATGAAAGATACGGGATCCGTTATCTTTCTCGGGGAGATTGGACTTACGTTTGACTGCCGGGGAAGATTTTGATGAAAGATACGGGATCTCGTTATCTTTCTCGGGGCACTCGGTCTTACGTTTGACTGCCGGGGATGATTTTGATGAAAGATACGGGATCTCGTTATCTTTCTCGGGGCACTCGGTCTTACGTTTGACTGCCGGGAAGATTTTGATGAAAGATACGGGATCTCGTTATCTTTCTCGGGGCACTCGGTCTTACGTTTGACTGCCGGGAAGATTTTGATGAAAGATACGGGATCTCGTTATCTTTCTCGGGGCACTCGGTCTTACGTTTGACTGCTGGGGAAGATTTTGATGAAAGATACGGGATCTCGTTATCTTTCTCGGGGCACTCGGTCTTACGTTTGGCTAGGGGATGATTTTGATGAAAGATACGGGATCTCGTTATCTTTCTCGGGGCACTCGGTCTTACGTTTGACTGCCGGGGGTAATTTTGATGAAAGATACGGGATCTCGTTATCTTTCTCGGGGCACTCGGTCTTACGTTTGACTGCCGGGGAATGATTTTCTTGACAAGGGGCTGACTTTGGTTAACTTTGGTTAACTCTGTCAAGTTGGGGACTGAATTGCAGAGTCCTGGAATTTTAAGGGGCAAAAGGGTCATTTTGACCCTTGCAATCCTATCCGCGCGGATAGGGTTTGAAAACCAGGGGTATTAATTAGGGCCAACGCCCTTTCTCTTCCCCATTCAGTTTTTTCAAAATTACGAGAACAGAGAGAGAGAGAACTGCGAATCCGCCATTGTTGGCCTTAGAAGCTTCAAAAATCTTTCGATTTCTTCGATTTTTTGAGCAATGGAACACGGGGAAGGCGCTTTTCAAGGCCAAGGACGTGGCCCGGTAGCGGAGAGGCGATTGGAGCTCGTCCGGATGAGGAGGCATTACAATCTTTCGCAATCGATTGCGGAGGAGCCCTACCCCGATGCTTGGCAACATTGGGCTTCGGATTCGAATCTCCGAACGGTATACTTCGAATCCTCTTGATCCTCTTGTCGATTTCTTGCTTGACATTGATTTTTGGGTGATTTGATTTTTTTTTTTTGATAATTTCGAAAATGACCATGTTCTTGGCCTTGGATTTTGATTTTGATGCTATGCATGTTGTAATGAGTATATGGGTAACTCAAAATGTGCATTTTGCTTGGGAAAAAGAATTGGCATTTTTGCCATTTTTTTTTTTTTAATTTGAAAATTGCATGTGAAAATTCGAAAATTGTGAATTGTGATTTTGATTTTTTTTTTTTGAAATTTAAATCTTGCATGTTGATGATGATTTTTTTTTCGAAATTGAATATTGATATTGATGAATGATGCAATGCATGTATTTCATTTGGAAAGAATGGGCATTTTGCCAATATGAGATGTATGTATGTTTAGGATTTTTTTTTTTTGAAAAGTGGGACGGATTTTTCCTCCCGTTGCATGTAAGATGGATGATATGCATGTATGCAAATTTTTTTTTTTTGAGATGATGGATGGTATGCATGGTATTTTATGAAAATGGGACGGAGTTTTTACTTCCGTAGGAATGCATCTTTTTTTTTGATGAATGCATTGGGATTCGCTGAGAATCGTTTTCTTTTATGCGAGAAAAATGGGGCTATGCTCATTGTATACTGTTATGCTGTCGAAAATTTTTTTTTTTTAATGCATGTGTATGCCCTTTTTTTTTGTGTAAATGCAAATGCACTTTTTTTTTTGACATTTTCTTTCTCTTCTTTTTTTTTTACAGGGCGGAAACCGTTTTGTGACGGAGCAGCTGAACAAAATGAAGACTCGAGGATCGGTGGAGTCCGTGATTGATTTGTGGGACCGGCTTTCGGATGCGGGCCGAGGAGCTTTGTCGAGTCCGAGACAGATTGTTGTCGAGACGGGGCTTTGGGAGTTTGTCGAGTGCTTGAGGGGACTGGTCAAGTTCCCTAAGAGCAAGGGCTTGATGTTTGCTCTGGCGCAGCACTGGTGGGACGCGACCCACACCTTCCACTTCTTCTGGGGCGAGGCTACGGTTACGCCCTCCGATTACGCTGCGATCACGGGCCTGTCCTTTAATGGACGCAAAGCATTGAGTGGCGGGACGGCTACGGCGATGCCGATCTCGCAGCTCTTCGGGATTTTCCCCTATTCCCAAAAAGGGGATGGGGATGGAGTATGCCGTGGTCTACGGCAAGATTGTGGAGACCATAGCGAGTTATGAGGCCGAGGAGGAGAGGATAGGCGCCGATCGATTGCTGTGGCCTTCTTGTGGTTTGCTTTTTCGAGCACGCTCTTTGGGACATGCCGAGGGGACGGCAGCTTTGCCTTATTGAGGTCCCTTGGAGGACATGGAGACGGCCGGAGATGTCTCGTGGGGAGAGGCCGGGCCGGGCAGAGCTTTATTTTGCTCTTGATAGGTATAAATGAAGGCCGTGGAGCTCTTGTACAGCTTGAAGTTTGCCTCTGGAGGTATAAGCTCTCTTTGCTTTCCTCTTTTTTTTTTTTTTTTTGAGCACGCACTTTTCTTTTGCAGACCTGGATTGATTGGATTTTACCTTTCGCAGTATGGGCGTTGGAGTTTTTCCACGTCACGATGTGGCGGCGGCGGAGTACGCCGGGCGTATCCGGCCATGCGCCTTGGTCCAAGCATGCCCGGGAGAAGATAAGCTCCTGTGGGGCGTACGACTCTGTGTACGCGGATTGCCTTCCTTTGACGGAGGCCGAGACAGATGAGGGGATGATATTCTTCCCCCTGGGATCGCTTGAGGTGGGCGCACCAAGGGCGCCGAGATCCGGACTGTGGCAATGGGAGGATTTTGAGGGGTCCGACTCGCGATGCATATTATCTCGGGAGAGAGGGTGACGCGTCGCATGGCGTGAACTCGCCTTTGAGGACACCGGTGGAGCCTCCCGCCTCGGAGCATGATGCACTCCGAGCGATCGGTCCGTGACTGGGATGATTACCGAGCCGGCCAAAGACTTCTCGGATTTCGTGGCGATTGAGCCATATGCGACATTCGTCTTGAGGAGGCCGAGGATGCCTCGGGTGGGATAGGGAGGGGCTTGGGATCCCGCGGTACCTCGAACGGATTTTTCCTATATCCAGGATGGGGTCCGATTGAGGGTGCAGATCCCTCACCCGAGCGACTTCCACGAGCTTTCCGCCTCGTCCGGTATGAAGGTATGGCTTTTTACGCTTCTTTCTTTTCCTTTCTTTCTTTTGTTTCATCATCTTTAGCATCACTTCCTTTTTGACGCTTTTGCTTTTGTGCGGTTTTCGGAGGTGGTTGTCGAGAAGCCGACGAAGCAAGTGATCGGGCCAAGAGATTCATCAGGAGGATGGTCGCCATGCGGGGCTCCTCAGCTAGAGCGAGGCGACCACGGCCGGCGCCCGTCGACGGAGGCTTCCCCTATTCGCTCGAGACTTCTTCAGAGACTCCTCTCGTCTCCTCTCCTTGATCCTCGCGCGGCACCGCCTTCGGATCACGTCATTCTCTGGGGATCCACACGGGCAGGGACACGTTTGGCAACATGGCGGGTCGTCTTCGTACGTCCGTGAGTCCGACGCCTTCACCTTTGGATACGATTTTTCGCAGATCTCGGCTTTCCCTATCGAGCGTGCCGGTTGGTCCCGATGAGCCTCTTTCTCGGAGATGAGGACGATTCTGAGCCCGAGATTTTCAGTGGCTCCCGAGGAGGCGGGCCCGAGTCGCAAGAGGGGCCGGGGAGACATCGGGCGCCGGAGACTCCGATTGATTTTTTTTTTTGAGATTTGAGATTGAGATTTAGATTTGTACACCTTATGCACATTTCTTTTTCTTTTTTTTTGATGTAATAATTTAGGATTTTATTTATGTTTGTTTTTTTTTTTTTTTATGCACACTCTTTTTTTTTTTTGGAATGTAATAATTTAGGATTTTATTTTATGAATGCAATGCAATATGAATGCAAGTGTTGCATGAGCCTTGGTTTTTTTTTTGCAAGGGTGTTTGGTATATGGACTGCCTGGGAGGTTTTTGCACGGTTTCGAGCAACCGGGACGGAATATTCCTCTTTGGTGTAGCGGCTTGGACATTGCAGATTTTTTTTTGGTAATGACACTTGTATCCGCGCGGATAGGGTCAAGATCCACGCTTTCATTTATTTTGGTGGTTTGGATATGGTTTGGACCATAAATGTCATTGAAACTTCATCTTCTGCAGTTCAAACTCACTGGAATTTCGGGAGAGAAGAGAAAAAACATGGAAATGGCCAAAAATTCTCCAAAATTGTCCAAAGAAAGGCAAATGTTGTTCTTTGAAAAGTTCAAGGAGTGGTGTAGGGAGATTATGCACGGAGAGAAGATCATTCTTTGAAGAAAGTTACAAGATACGATGCTTGTGGTCTCTCAAAGAATTGGTTCCGGATTATGACCTCTTAAGAGCTTCTTCTTCGTTTTGGGATACTAGAAGGCATGTCTTTTGCCTTTCCTTCAACGAGATTGTTCCGACTGTCGAAGAATTTCGGGCCTTGCTTGGAGGTCCGGAGGTGGAAGAGATAGCGGTTCCCTTGCCCAGAAGGGCTTCTTTTGCTGACAGATTGTGCGTCCTCCTTCATCTTTCCTGGAGGAAGCGCAAGGTATGATCCGCGGTCCCGATCATTTCGATATTTCCGGTCTTTCCGACAGATTTAGGGGCCTAGGTTTGGTAGATGATGCCTATTGGGATGCCTTTGCACTTTGTATGTTTGGCACCCTGTTCATGGTCTATTCCTTTGGGATTTTCCATCGGTCTCTGCTAGATGTTGTCGTTCAACATCGCCCCGGGAGGCAGAGATGTCGTTCCTTTGATTACGGGGAGACTTTTCATGCTCTCGGCGGATTAGCTACGGAAGGCGGTATATGCACGGGGTCAGCCCGTTCCGCTTGACCCTGTGGCTGATGGAGCGTTTGGGGGTTCTTCGGGAAACCTCTCGATATGATCAGCCTTGGACTTTTGCCAGAGAGGTGTTGATGTAGATTTTGATGATCGTGGCTCGTGGGAGCGTTGGATGGCGGGTCGCCGTGATCTGAAGATATCAGATGGTCGGTGCCTCATTGGCGGGTGGAGACTCGAAGAGTGCTTCAGGATGGGTCTCCCGTGGTCATGCTTCCTGGCTTTCTCGGCCTAGCTTCTATATTCCGGCTTTAGTTCGAGACAAGTTTGGCTTGGAGCGAGTTCCTTTGGAGGGCTTTGATGATATAGCCACCAGGGTGGTGGCTCTCGTTTCCATGGATGATCCCTCGGTGTTTCCATTTCTTTCCCGAGCATGGAGGTATGATGCCTTTCCTCCTCGGGTCATTCTCGGCGTCCGAGACCGGTGTTCCCGACCACTTGGTACTGGATTGGTATGAGAGGCATGCAGGAGAGACTCAGGTGGCTATTTCTGAGACGGCGTGAGGCCATTGTGGGTGCGGAAGACCGCATCGTTTCGAGAGGAGGAGGGCCGAGGCGAGGGCCAACCCTCATGACAGGAGCGGAGACGCCGTGACCCGACTATGAGGCTTACGTCAAGAGACAGGAGAGGAGGGCTCCTATGCTACCGGCTAGGCTACAGGAGATGAGGGATGACGCTAGTGGCTACTAAGGCCCCGACAGAGGCCGGTTTGATAGACCCCGTCCCTATACCGCAGCTTGGTAGGAGGAACACCGACATTTTTCCTCGTTCGAAAAGAAGACTCGAAGGGGGAAGAAGAGGGGAGAGGCCAAGACGAGTGGCTTGGAGTGACTCGAGGTTTCCGAGTATCCCTTTTCTTGTCATGGCGGACACATTAGTTTGATTATGTATCTTAGTTTTCTTTTAGCAGGTTACCGGTTGTAGGAATGAATCGGGCTTAGACTCATCAAAGAGCTTTTTAACTCGTAATGAATATTTGAATTGCTTTAGAATTTTTCGAGACGCTTTCATGGTTCGATCAATTGTATTGATGCCAAAGTATGGCTTTTATTTGTGCTTTTAGACCGAACCGTTTCCGGTGCCACGTTCCTCATTTTGAGGAGCTCAGGTCTTCGTAGTTCAACCCGGTGAACTCTTTTTTTTTTGTTTTTTTTTGTTTTTTTTTTGTTTTTTTTTTTTGTTGTTTTTTTTTTGTTTTTTTTTTGTTTTTTTTTTTTTTTTTTGTTTTTTTTTTTTTTTTTTTTGTTTTTTTTTTTGGTGCAACCCTGTTTTTACCTAGGCCACCCTTCTCGGGTTTTCAACCTAGTTGGGTATTACTCTTTTAGCACTTTTCCTTCTTTCTTCTTTTTTTTTTTTACGCGTAGTATACGCGCGGCTTGTCACCATTCACTTTGGGTGTACAAAGGGATTCCCGTCGAGGTCTCGCAAGTTGCATGGCTCCTCCGGAGAAGATCTTCTGGACGACATATGGCCCGACCCACACAGGCTCCCATTTGCCGAGGGGTTGATACGGATGGGGGCTTTTCTTTCAAAACGAGATCACCTTGTCGGATCTCCCGATGCTTTACTTTCTTGTCGAAGGCTCGCCATTCTTCCTTGGTAGGCTCGGATGTGTTCCATGGCCTTCGGTCGGCGTTCATCTAGTAGGGCCAATTCATCATGGCGACTCGAGCCATTCGACCTCGTTGATCCGACTTTCCAACGGTATACGGAGCAAGGGTATTTCCGGCTCGATTGGGAGTACGGCTTCCATTCCGTATGTGAGGGCAAAAGGTGTTTCCCCGGCTTGCCGTTCGGCGATGTTCCGTAGCCCCAGAGTGCCGGGTGTAACTTCTCGGGCCAATCTACGCCTTGGACAGCCATTTTCCGGATGATATTTTCCTGTAGTCTTGTTTGCCGCCTCGACGGCTCCGTTGGTTTGGGGCTGTAGGGAGATGACTTGTGACGGGTTATTCGGAATTCTCGCTGCCAGCTTTTCACATTCCCCTTCGAAGTGGGATCCATTATACGAGATGATTTCGGCTGGCAACCCGTATCTGCACATGATGTTTTCTTTAATGAAGAGGGCTACTTTCCTTGAATTGAGGATTTTGTAGGACTTTGCAGAGCATCCTTTTCGATTCCTTCGAAGAAATCGCCAATCTGCGTCTTTTTAGGCTCTTCCGCAATTCCCAAATTCACACTCGTCAAAATCTCTTCGGCAGCTTGGGCTCGATTTTCCTCTTTCCGGACAACCTGCTTAAAGATTTTTTTTTGTTGTTTGATTTTTTTTGTTTAATGTGTCTGCTTCTTTATCTAATGAATTATTAAAAAAAAAAATTTATTAATTAATTCATCATTAGTTAAAGTGGCAATCAAGGGATACTCAGAAAGGTTCGTCATTTCATTGAAAACGAAAGGGAATACAGTGCTCGCTACAGACTCGTAGTCTTCAGGCGTAAGGCCATCGGACGACTCGAGAGACTCGAACTCAACGATGAGAGACTCGGAGGACTTTACAAAGGTTGACACGAAAGGACGGGGGACCAATCCAAGCTTGGTGATCATTTCCTCTTTGGTCGCGGACGGGCACGAGAGAGTTTCCCAATTCTTTAGCGGCATCGGCTGCGGTGGCCTCATGACTCGGGAACTGTGGCCGTTTCGTTTTCCTTTCTCAATTGCTGCTATCATCTCTTGGACCGAGCCGAGATCAATCGAATCCGGCACCTGGACTTCTTCTTCGAATAATTGCCGCATAACTAGACCATCCCAATCATCTCGAGGGAAATTCCGTGGCCTTAGCTTTTGCACCGTCGAGTTCAATTCGGGTTTCGGATCTTCTGGGCGTAGGAATAGTGGTTGTGAGCTTCTCGGGCTGTTCCACAGTGGCACGCCCGAAGGTATACTCACTCTTCATGGCGGTGGTAGCCCCGTGCATCTTGGGTAGGTCCAGGAACATTCTACGGACTTTTAGCCTGGTTCCTCTGAACTTGTTGAGGCTATCTTGTAGCTTTAGCCATCCTGCCGTAGGAGTGGGCTCTGTGATGTTTCCTGGTTGTGTGGCCTGTATCATGGCGGTGTTCAGCGTTTCCTTCCAGTACGCCTCCAAGTGTTGGAAATAGCAATTAAATTTGATGAATCGAACTTCTTCGGAGTCTGCTCGCTTGAGTGTGTCGACATAGTTGGCATCGCTGGATTCCAAAGGATGCTGGCGAGGCTTGCCTCTTGAATGATGTAGCCCCGGTGTTTGACTGTGGGCGTTCTTGGCTATCGTTTCGGCTTCGTTCCCTATGAGGAAACTGTCACCCCTTATGACTTCAAGGTCTCCCTGCCGGTTGATGAATTTGACGCATTGGTGGAGAGTGGAGGCTATGGCTTTCATGTGATGTAACCAAGGGCGCCCTAGTAGGGCTGTGAACTCGGAGGGGATATCCATTACATGGAACTTTGCGGGCACCATTTGGGTTTCGTACCAGAGTTCGAGTCACTGTCCCAGAATGGGACGAGACGAACCGTCGTAGGCCTTGACAGCCCGGGTAGATGGGATTACGCGCCTTTCATTTATGCGGAGGGCCCTCATCATGCTGAGGGGAAGGACGTTTACCGATGATCCATTGTCCACTAATACCCAGGGAGTGACATGGTGTTGAGCCGAATAGTGATGTACAAAGCTTCATTGTGTTGGGAGACATCTCTTGGAAAATCTTCATCGCAAAAGGTGATCATACTCCCATATAGGTGAGGATCATAGATTTGGTCCTTGTCTCGGGATAGAGAGTCATCAAGCCAGTCACTTCGTGCCTTTTTCTTGCGAGGTAGAGTCTTTGCCGAAGCCCCAGGTTATCTTGATGCCTTTTGTGGCGGTTGCCATCTCCGATCAACATGTTGATTGAGTGGGAACGCCAGAGGCGGCGTCGGTTTTCTTCATCGGTGTATACTCGGGAAGCTGGACAAGCTGAACCTTGGGCGACCCCGAGGGGGTTGGACTTCTGTTCTGCGGTACTGCGGTATCCGAAAGTCTCAACTACGTCGTTGGCAAAGCTTTTACGCTCTTTTACCCCTTTTTGCTTTGGGGAAGGCGGACGGAGTAGAGTACATAATAATCAAATCCCAGATGGCTCCCCCGAGCGTTCCCACACCTGTTATCACCGGCCTCGAATCTCTCCCTCAATTTTCTTTGGGAGGAAATTTTCTTCTTTTTAGGAGGACGGTCCTCGTGTATCCAGTCCTGATAGTCCCTTTCAAGGCAATCGGGACAGCCACAGATATCCCACCAAATGTGTTCTACGGCTGGTGGCGGATTTGGGACCTCAAGTTGGCGGTCTTGGAATGACTTTGAGTGGAACTGGTCAGGGGATCTGCTGCTGGGCTCATCTGGTAGCGAGTGATTGGACTCCGCCGGATAATGAGAGATATTGAGGTCAGGGAACGGGCACATGTTTGTCCTTCGGGGTAGCCCCGGTCGGTTGGGATATTGTTAAGGTCCCGAAGTGGCGTGTGGCCTCTTCAATCCAAGCCTCGCTGTGCATTGCGGCGTTCTTCCAGGGCTTTGATGGCTGACCATATTTCTTCAAGCTGTTCCTCGATTTTCATCACTCAGGCTGATATTTGTGGGATCATCACTTTGAGAGGGGACAGCGACGGTATACCGAACTCTTTCGTCCACGGCTGCTGTTTGGGGGCCGGTTGCCCTGTAAGTCGGCGGGCAGAGTCCCGCGGTGGAAACATAGGAATCTTGGGGTAGCATCTTGATGTATCAGGACTATTAAGAAGAGGAGGAGAACCCTCTTCCTTCTTTGCGGTAAAAGTGCCATCGGAGTTGAGACTGATAGTCAAACCATGACTTGCGACAACCCCAGTAGGTCATCAATTTGAGCCTCATGTCGAAGTCTCATCATTCTACCAAGCTGGATCCAATGCGGGTCTGTTCGAGGGATTTTGGAGGACGGAGCAACGTTATCCCCATCATTACCGGCTGATGCAGACATTCTGAAACCCGGAGTCGGAACAAACGGTGAAGCTGACGACGCGCTTGACTCTTCCCAACTGATCAAACGGTGACCCGGTGCCCGAAACCAAGCTTTGTGCGGAGCTGCGGGGGAAAGGACATGAAGGTTCAGATGTCTGGGAATGGAAGGAGGGTAGGTGTTTGGGCTTTAGGCTCATGCAACATGCAGTTATTTGTTCACGTTTACTTAAAACATGTTTTATTAACCTAATCGGTTGGAAAAGATTGCTCTTCTTTTTCGCAAACTACTCTGGATCCTGGATCAGTGGGCCCCGTCACTACGTCTATAAGCCCCTCGTATTCCACCTGTATTTCGACCTCCCAGGGTGGACAGCCCCGGGCGAGGGTCCTATAGGGCAAGCGGGTCCCACCGACCGAAAGAAAAACGATCCTAAAAGTCTGGCGGGTAATCGAGTCTTAACGAGCATTCGATGTAAATTACGGACAAAGCTGACGTCAAAAGTCAAGATCATGTCCGAGGGCCCGACGAAAAGTCGGCATGATTTGGACTGATAAGCGTCCACAATTGATCTTGACTTGTCGTCAGTTAAGCCGTAATTAGGCATGGAATATTCATTAATCCTTGATGACTCAGTGTCAATGCTGGGAGTCAGTGTATAATTTGTGCCAGTCAGAACCGAAGTCAAGGCGCCGGTCAATATCTTGGTCAAAGTCCGCGGCGGAAAACCGGCAGAACTTCGACTGATTAGGGTCCCCGAAAGATATTGAGTCGGTATGCCGACAAAGGCTTGAAAGGAAAGGTCTATACACGGACAGGGCATGACACAGACCAGACTAAAAACCAACCGGGTCTCGGACAAAGTGTGTCACGGACAAGTGCATGGTCGACACGAGGCTCCATGGGATGTTTGGGTAGTCCTGTGCTCATCCGAGAGGCGTAATAAGACCAAACGGACCGCGACAAGGATTTTCCCGGGTTAAGGACGTAGTGTGCAGTGTACGGTCACGTGCGCGTAGTGTGCAAGCAGTCTATATTCTTTTTCTGAGTAAAATAGAGATTTTTTATGAGTCTTAAAAATATGATGCATGATTTTTTTTTTTTTTGAGAATTTTCTTCTTCTTTTTTTTTGAAAATCTTTTTTTTTGAATTTTTTTTTTGAAATTTTTAATGAGCACATAAGCACGTAAGCACGAAAATTCCGACAGTTAGGGACATTATTTCGACAGTCAAAATTTTGACTTTCTCCGAGGCGGCCAAAACAACATGAAAACTGTGCAAAAATCAACACACACACAAAAATGATTTTCAAAGCCGGGACGGAAGCTTGACCCTCAAAAGCTTTTTCTTTTTGAAAACGGTGATACCGGTACGTGGGATTGTTAGACCACAATTTATCCCCGACTCGTGTTAGGAGGCGATAACGGGAAATTTAGTGGTTTCCACCAATATACCAAATACCATTTTTTTTAAAAAAAAAAAAGCTTAGTTCCCCAGCGGAGTCGCCACTGTGATGATGTGTGTGCATCCGAAAATTTTCCCATTTTTTGTTTGAAAAAATCAACGAAAACGGAGTCGCCACGCCATTTTAATTTTGAGGGCCAAAACTTTGAAAAAAGCCCGAGATCAGAGATTTAGGTTCGGAGGTCATGTTACGCGTCGGGAAGGACGTTAGTGTGCACCCGACGCGCCTCGTAAAACGAGTCTTCCAAGCTGAAAATCATTTGTGTGTGTGTGTGTGTGTGTGTGTTGGCCAAAATACTTTGAAACTCAGAAAAGTAAAAATTGGTATATCTTTTTAAGACTTTAAACTGATCCCATGATTTTTTGGAAGATTTTTGGATTGAGATTTGGTACTCAAAAGACCTTTTGAAGTTGAGAGCCATTTCTGCCAGAATGAAAAAGGCAGTGGACCTTTGATTTTGAAATGTATTCAAGGGTCTTAAAACTTCATAATCTGGATAAACTCAGAGAATAAAAGTTGTTCTAGACACCTTAAATAAAGTTTGTGCGAAGGAATTTTCCATTTTGGAGAATATTTGAGGGGTCAAAACCTTCTGGAAACCTCAGATATGAGATCTGGATTCCCAGAAGCTGATGAACTAGCCTCTGAAAGAAAATTTGAAAAGAGGAGTTTTACTCACCCAAAAAATAAAGTAAAAATATGTCTGGAAATCTCTGGATGTTGGCTACAAAAAGTGTTTTGTAGTCAACACCAAATTCCAAGTTCATCTGTGTCCAAAAATTAAGACAATGGACTGAGGTCTGGGAAAATTGCTACTGGACAGCAACTTCTCAAGAAAGAAAATATGATTTTAAGGGGGGTTTTGCATCCATGCTTGTCCCCATTTCCCTAGGTTTTGGTTAGTGATCACTAGACATTTTAGTGGTGAATCAACTATACCAAACCATCCTTGGGGTACATTAGGACTAAGCATTTCATTTGCTTGGGAAGGGGATTTTTATCCTTTGAAAATGAGATTTTATGCTTGAAAATGGTTTTTAGGGTTTTGAAAATGAGTTTTCTTTGCAAGAAAGTAAGAGAACTTGAAAATAATGTTGATCTTTGTAGAAGATCATCCATGGAGATGGTCTTCCATGGTGATCTTCTTAGATCTAGAGCAAGAAGATGAAAGAACTACATTTTGTAGTTTGCAAATGCATGCATGGTTGAGATTTAGGGTTAGGAGAAGGAGGGTTTACCAATCTTCCTTGTGTTCTTGAGTGTTTGGCTTGAGTGTATGAGTGTTTAGGGCTTTAATATGAGAGTGAGTGGATGAGTATGAGTTGGGAAAGATTGGAGAGAAAAAGGTGACAATTCTTGAAGAATTCTCACTGTTTTCTCTCTATATTTCGCCAGAGGTTCGGTGCAAAATGTGTTGTTCCTCCTTTTTTTTGTGACTGGAGGGCTCAATTTATAGCCCTCTGAAATTGACAATCCCATCCGCGCAGATAAACCCTGCAGCGTGCACTGTTCATTAAATGCAGCTCCAGCTTTGGACAAGGGGAATATTTCTTTTCAAAATTCAAATTGACCAGCCAGATTATGTTTCCAGCATTTCTATTTGTGGTTTTATTCTTTTGTTTTTCTTTTTTAAGATTCTTTTTAAGGTTTAACCTTAAATAACAATGCCCATTTTACCCTCACTTTGTTAGAAAAGTTAGGATTGTTAGGAATTGTTAGAAATGTTATAACTTTCGTTAATTTTCTAACGAAAATTCTAACAAGCTCAAATTGGAGCACTTACAGTAGCCCCTCGGCGACGGCGCTTTCGAAGGAAGCGGGGTCGTCGATAAGAGTAAGGCTCCATATTTGGCGGGATGATCGAGTGATCGGGTGGCTGAACCTAGCGATAGGCTACCTACGTATCCCGAATGGGAATCAAGCCAGTCGTAGTTCGGGTCTTTGACCCTGGAGATGATGGCGTTTTAGGTGCCTCGAACCTGATGAGCGAGTTCTACAGTCGGTTGCTGGAAAGAAACTCTGCTGGGGATGAGAGATGACCATCTTCGGTCTGATGGCTATCCGCTCTGCTGGGGATAGGAATGACCATTTTCGGTCTCTGCTGGGGATGATTGCGATTTATCGCTTTCCTAGTGATAGCGTCTTAGGTGCCTCAAACCTTGAAGATGGCGTTTTAGGTGCCTCGAACCTTGGAGATGGCGTTTTAGGTGCCTCGAACCTTGATGATGATGGCTTTTTAGGCGCCTCGGACCTTGATGATGATGGCTTTTTAGGCGCCTCGGACCTTAATTTGGAATGGCCTTTCGGTGGACTTCGTCTGCTGCCGAAGGAGAGGGTGACCGTTTTGGTCGAGGGGCTGGACCTAATGATAGGCTACCTACGTATCCCTAGTGGGAATCAATCCCTTTCGTAGTTCGAGATCTTCTCGAGATTTCGTTGGCTTTTGGGACTCCGTTGACTTTGTCGGGGATTTCGTTAGCCTTTGCTGGGGAAAATCAGACGTATTCGTCTGGGGAATTGGTCTTACGTTTGACTGCCGTTTGATTTTGATGAAAGATACGGGATCCGTTATCTTTCTCGGGGAGATTGGACTTACGTTTTACTGCCGGGGAAGATTTTGATGAAAGATACGGGATCTCGTTAACTTTCTCGGGGCACTCGATCTTACGTTTGACTGTCGGGGATGATTTTGATGAAAGATACGGGATCTCGTTATCTTTCTCGGGGCACTCGGTCTTACGTTTGACTGCCGGGGAAGATTTTGATGAAAGATACGGGATCTCGTTATCTTTCTCAGGGCACTCGGTCTTACGTTTGAAGATTTTGATGAAAGATACGGGATCTCGTTATCTTTCTCGGGGCACTCGGTCTTACGTTTGACTGCCGGGGAAGATTTTGATGAAAGATACGGGATCTCGTTATCTTTCTCGGGGCACTCGGTCTTACGTTTGACTGCCGGGGATGATTTTGATGAAAGATACGGGATCTCGTTATCTTTCTCGGGGCACTCGGTCTTACGTTTGACTGCCGGGGGGTAATTTTGATGAAAGATACGGGATCTCGTTATCTTTCTCGGGGCACTCGGTCTTACGTTTGACTGCCGGGGAATGATTTTCTTGACAAGGGGCTGACTTTGGTTAACTTTGGTTAACTCTGTCAAGTTGGGGACTGAATTGCAGAGTCCTGGAATTTTAAGGGGCAAAAGGGTCATTTTGACCCTTGCAATCCTATCCGCGCGGATAGGGTTTGAAAACCAGGGGTATTAATTAGGGCCAACGCCCTTTCTCTTCCCCATTCAGTTTTTTCAAAATTACGAGAACAGAGAGAGAGAGAACTGCGAATCCGCCATTGTTGGCCTTAGAAGCTTCAAAAATCTTCCGATTTCTTCGATTTTTTGAGCAATGGAACACGGGGAAGGCGCTTTTCAAGGCCAAGGACGTGGCCCGGTAGCGGAGAGGCGATTGGAGCTCGTCCGAATGAGGAGGCATTACAATCTTTCGCAATCGATTGCGGAGGAGCCCTACCCCGATGCTTGGCAACATTGGGCTTCGGATTCGAATCTCCGAACGGTATACTTCGAATCCTCTTGATCCTCTTGTCGATTTCTTGCTTGACATTGATTTTTGGGTGATTTGATTTTTTTTTTTTTTTGATAATTTCGAAAATGACCATGTTCTTGGCCTTGGATTTTGATTTTGATGCTATGCATGTTGTAATGAGTATATGGGTAACTCAAAATGTGCATTTTGCTTGGGAAAAAGAATTGGCTTTTTTGCCATTTTTTTTTTTAAATTCGAAAATTGCATATGAAAATTCGAAAATTGTGAATTGTGATTTTGATTTTTTTTTTTGAAATTTGAATCTTGCATGTTGATGATGATTTTTTTTTCGAAATTGAATATTGATATTGATGAATGATGCAATGCATGTATTTCGTTTGGAAAGAATTGGCATTTTGCCAATATGAGATGTATGTATGTTTAGGATTTTTTTTTTTTGAAAAGTGGGACGGATTTTTCCTCCCGTTGCATGTAAGATGGATGATATGCATGTATGCAAATTTTTTTTTTTTGAGATGATGGATGGTATGCATGGTATTTTATGAAAATGGGACGGAGTTTTTACTTCCGTAGGAATGCATCTTTTTTTTTTGATGAATGCATTGGGATTCGCTGAGAATCGTTTTCTTTTATGCGAGAAAAATGGGGCTATGCTCATTGTATACTGTTATGCTGTCGAAAAATTTTTTTTTTTAATGCATGTGTATGCCCTTTTTTTTTTGTGTAAATGCAAATGCACTTTTTTTTTGACATTTTCTTTCTCTTCTTTTTTTTTTACAGGGCGGAAACCGTTTTGTGACGGAGCAGCTGAACAAAATGAAGACTCGAGGATCGGTGGAGTCCGTGATTGATTTGTGGGACCGGCTTCCGGATGCGGGCCGAGGAGCTTTGCCGAGTTCGAGACAGATTGTTGTCGAGACGGGGCTTTGGGAGTTTGTCGAGTGCTTGAGGGGACTGGTCAAGTTCCCTAAGAGCAAGGGCTTGATGTTTGCTCTGGCGCAGCACTGGTGGGACGCGACCCACACCTTCCACTTCTTCTGGGGCGAGGCTACGGTTACGCCCTCCGATTACGCTGCGATCACGGGCCTGTCCTTTAATGGACGCAGCATTGAGTGGCGGGACGGCTACAGCGATGCTGATCTGCAGGCTCTTCTGGGATTTTCCCCTATTCCCAAAAAGGGGATGGGGATGGAGTATGCCGTGGTCTACGGCAAGATTGTGGAGACCATAGCGAGTTATGAGGCTGGGGAGGAGAGGATAGGCGCCGATCAGATTGCCAGGGCCTTCTTGTGGTTTGCTTTTTCGAGCACGCTCTTTGGACATGCTGAGGGGACGGCAGTCTTTGCCTTGTTGAGGTCCTTGGAGGACATGGAGACGGCCGGAGATGTCTCGTGGGGAGAGGCCGGGCTGGCAGAGCTTTATTTTGCTCTTGATAGGTACAGCCGGAAGGCTGTGAGCTCTTTGTACTGCTTTGAGTTTGCCCTGGAGGTATAAGCTCTCTTTTTGCTTTCCCTCTTTTTTTTTGAGCACGCACTTTTCTTTTGCACTGGATTGATTGGATTTTTACCTTTCGCAGGTATGGGCGTTGGAGTTTTTCCACGTCACGATGTGGCGGCAGCCGGCGGAGTACGTCGGGGCGTATCCGGCCATGCGGTCTTGGTCCAAGCATGCCCGGGAGAAGATAAGCTCCGGGGCGTACGACTCTCAGTACGCGGATTGCCTTCCTTTGACGGAGGCCGAGACGGATGAGGGATGATATTCTTCCCACAGGATCGCTTTGAGGTGGCGCAGCTGAAGGGCGCTGAGATCTGGACTGTGCAGCGGAGGATTTTGAGGGGTCTGACCTGCGATGCATATTATCTGGGAGAGAGGGTGACGCGTCAGCATGGCGTGAACTCGCCTTTGAGGACACCGGTGGAGCCTCCCGCCGATATGATGCACCCGAGCGATCGGTCCGTGACCTGGGATGATTACCGAGCCGGCCAGCACTTCTCGGATTTCGTGGCGATTGAGCCATATGCGACATTCGTCTTGAAGAGGCTGAGGATGCCTCAGGTTCTGGATAGGGAGGGGCTTGGGATCCCGCGGTACCCTCGGACGGATTTTTCCTATATCCAGGATGGGGTCCGATTGAGGGTGCAGATCCCTCAGCCCGAGCGACTTCCACGAGCTTTCCGGCCTCGTCCGGGTATGAAGGTATGGCTTTTTACGCTTCTTTCTTTTCCTTTCTTTCTTTTGTTTCATCATCTTTAGCATCACTTCCTTTTTTGACGCTTTTGCTTTTGTGCAGTTTTCGGAGGTGGTTGTCGAGAAGCTGACGAAGCAAGTGATCGGGGCCAAGAGATTCATCAGGAGGATGGTCGCTTGCGGGGCTCCTCAGGCTAGAGCGAGGCGACCACGGCCGGCGCCTGTCAGACGGGAGGCTTCCCCTATTCGCTCAGAGACTTCTTCAGAGACTCCTCTGTCTCCTCTCCTTGATCCCCGCGCGGTACTGCCTTCGGATCACGTCATTCTCGGGGATCCACACGGGCAGGGACACGTTTGGCAACATGGCGGGTCGTCTTCGTACGTCCAGGAGTCCGACGCCTTCACCTTTGGATACGATTTTTTCGCAGATCTCGGCTTGCCCTATCAGAGCGTGCCGGTTGGTCCTGATGAGCCTCTTTCTGGAGACGAGGATGATTCTGAGCCCGAGATTTTCAGGGCTCCTGAGGAGGCGGGCCCGAGTCGCAAGAGGGGCCGGGGGGAGACATCGGGCGCTGGAGACTCCGATTGATTTTTTTTTTTGAGATTTGAGATTGAGATTTAGATTTGTACAGCTTATGCACATTTTTTTTTCTTTTTTTTTTGATGTAATAATTTAGGATTTTATTTATGTTTGTTTGTTTTTTTTTTTTATGCACACTCTTTTTTTTTGGAATGTAATAATTTAGGATTTTATTTTATGAATGCAATGCAATATGAATGCAGTGTTGCATGAGCCTTGGTTTTTTTTTGCAAGGGTGTTTGGTATATGGACTGGTTTGGGGAGGTTTTTGCACAGGTTTCGAGCAACCGGGACGGAATATTCCTCTTTTGGTGTAGCAGGTTGGACTGTTGCAGATTTTTTTTTGGTAATGACACTTGTATCCGCGCGGATAGGGTCAAGATCTGACAGTTTTCATTTATTTCGGTGGTTGGATATGGTTTGGACCATAAATGTCATTGAAACTTCATCTTCTGCAGTTCAAACTCACTGGAATTTCGGGAGAGAAGAGAAAAAACATGGAAATGGCCAAAAATTCTCCAAAATTGTCCAAAGAAAGGCAAATGTTGTTCTTTGAAAAGTTCAAGGAGTGGTGTAGGGAGATTATGCACGGGAGAAGATCATTCTTTGAAGAAAGGTACAAGATACGATGCTTGTGGTCTCTCAAAGAATTGGTTCCGGATTATGACCTCTTAAGAGCTTCTTCTTCGTTTTGGGATACTAGAAGGCATGTCTTTTGCCTTTCCTTCAACGAGATTGTTCCGACTGTCGAAGAATTTCGGGCCTTGCTTGGAGGTCCGGAGGTGGAAGAGATAGCGGTTCCCTTGCCCGGAGGGGCTTCTTTTGCTGACAGATTGTGCGTCCTCCTTCATCTTTCCCGGAGGAAGCGCAAGGTATGATCCGCGGTCCCGATCATTTCGATATTTCCGGTCTTCCCGACAGATTTAGGGGCCTAGGTTTGGTAGATGATGCCTATTGGGATGCCTTTGCACTTTGTATGTTTGGCACCCTGTTCATGGTCTATTCCTTTGGGATTTGCCATCGGTCTCTGCTAGATGTTGTCGTTCACTGTCGCCTGGGCAGAGATGTCGTTCCTTTGATTATGGGGGAGACTTTTCATGCTCTCGACAGATTAGCTATCGGAAGGCGGTATATGCACGGGCAGCCCGTTCCTCTTGACCTTGTGGCCGATGGAGCGTTTGGGGGTTCTTCGGGAAACCTCGATATGATCAGGCCTTGGACTTTTGCCGGGAGAGGTGTTGATGTAGATTTTGATGATCGTGGCTCGTGGGAGCGTTGGATGGCGGGTCGCCAGACTGAAGATATCAGATGGTCGGTGCCTCATTGGCGGGTGGAGACTCGAAGAGTGCTTCAGGATGGGTCTCCCGTGGTCATGCTTCCGGGGCTTTCTCAGTCTAGCTTCTATATTCCGGCTTTAGTTCTGAGACAGTTTGGCCTGGAGCGGAGTTCCTTTGGAGGGCTTTGATGATATAGCCACCAGGGTGGTGGCTCCTGTTTCCATGGATGATCCCTCGGTGTTTCCATTTCTTTCCCGAGCATGGAGGTATGATGCCTTTCCTCCTCGGGTCATTCTCGGGCGTCAGAGACCGGTGTTCTGACCACTTGGTACCTGGATTGGAATGAGAGGCATCTGGGAGAGACTCGGGGGGCTATTTTCAGACGGCGTGAGGCCATTGTGGGTGCGGAAGACCGGGCTGCTTTCGAGAGGAGGAGGGCCGAGGCGAGGGCCAACCCTCATGACAGGAGCGGAGACGCTGTGACCGACTATGAGGCTTACGTCAAGAGACAGGAGAGGAGGGCTCCTATGCTACCAGCTAGGCTACAGGAGATGAGGGATGACGCTAGGGCTACTAAGGCCCTGACAGAGGCTGGTTTGATAGACCCTGTCCCTATACCAGAGCTTGGTAGGAGGAACACTGACATTTTTCCTGTTCAGAAAAAGAAGACTCGAAGGGGGAAGAAGAGGGGAGAGGCCAGTACGAGTGGCTTGGAGTGACTCTGAGGTTTCCGAGTATCCCTTTTCTTGTCATGGCAGACACATTAGTTTGATTATGTATCTTAGTTTTCTTTTAGCAGGTTACCAGTTGTAGGAATGAATCGGGCTTAGACTCATCAAAGAGCTTTTAACTCGTAATGAATATTTGAATTGCTTTAGAGTTTTTCGAGACGCTTTCATGGTCTGATCAATTGTATTGATGCCAAAGTATGGCTTTTATTTGTGCTTTAGACCGAACCGTTTCCGGCTGCCTACGTTCCCCTCATTTTGAGGAGCTCAGGTCTTCGTAGTTCAACCTGGTGAACTCTTTTTTTGTTTTTTGGTTTTTTTTTGTTTTTTTTTGTTTTTTCTTTTTTTGTTGTTTTTTTTTTGTTTTTTTTTTTTTTTTTTTTTTTTTTTTTTTTTTTTGTTGTTTTTTTTTTTGTGCAACCCTGTTTTTTACCTAGGCCGCCCTTCTCGGGTTTTCAACCTAGTTGGGTATTACTCTTTTAGCACTTTTCCTTCTTTCTTCTTTTTTTTTACGCGTAGTATCTGCGCAGCTTGTCACCATTCACTGGGTGTACAAAGGGATTCCCGTCGAGGTCTGCAAGTTGCATGGCTCCTCCGGAGAAGATCTTCTGGACGACATATGGCCCGACCCACACAGGCTCCCATTTGCCGAGGGGGTTGATACGGACTGGGGGCTTTTCTTTCAAAACGAGATCACCTTGTCGGATCTCCCGATGCTTTACTTTCTTGTCGAAGGCTCTGGCCATTCTTCCTTGGTAGGCTCGGATGTGTTCCATGGCCTTCAGTCGGCGTTCATCTAGTAGGGCCAATTCATCATGGCGACTCTGGAGCCATTCGACCTCGTTGATCTGGCTTTCCAACAGTATACGGAGCGAGGGTATTTCCAGCTCGATTGGGAGTACGGCTTCCATTCCGTATGTGAGGGCAAAAGGTGTTTCCCGTTGCCGTTCGGCTGATGTTCTGTAGCCCCCCGAGTGCCAGGTGTAACTTCTCGGGCCAATCTCTGCCTTGGACAGCCATTTTCCGGATGATATTTTCCGAGTCTTGTTTCTTTGCCTCGACGGCTCCGTTGGTTTGGGGCCTGTAGGGAGATGACTTGTGACGGGTTATTAGGAATTACGCGGCGGTTTTCACATTCCCCTTCGAAGTGGGATCCATTATACGAGATGATTTGGTGGCAACCCGTATCTGCACATGATGTTTTCTTTAATGAAGAGGGCTACTTTCCTTGAATTGAGGATTTTGTAGGACTTTGCAGAGCATCCTTTTCGATTCCTTCGAAGAAATCGCCAATCTGCGTCTTTTTAGGCTCTTCCGCAGTTCCCAAATTCACACTCGTCAAAATCTCTTCGGCAGCTTGGGCTCGATTTTCCTCTTTCCGGACAACCTGCTTAAAGATTTTTTTTTGTTGTTTGATTTTTTTTGTTTAATGTGTCTGCTTCTTTATCTAATGAATTATTAAAAAAAAAATTTATTAATTAATTCATCATTAGTTAAAGTGGCAATCAAGGGATACTCAGAAGGTTCGTCATTTCATTGAAAACGAAAGGGAATACAGTGCTCGCTACAGACTCGTAGTCTTCAGGCGTAAGGCCATCGGACGACTCGAGAGACTCGAACTCAACGATGAGAGACTCGGAGGACTTTACAAAGGTTGACACGAAAGGACGGGGGACCAATCCAAGCTTGGTGATCATTTCCTCTTTGGTCGCGGACGGGCCTGAGAGAGTTTCCCAATTCTTTAGCGGCATCGCTGTTGGTGGCCTCATGACTCGGGAACTGTGCTGTTTTCGTTTTCCTTTCTCAATTGCTGCTATCATCTCTTGGACCGAGCCGAGATCAATCAGGTCTGGCACCTGGACTTCTTCTTCGAATAATTGCTGCATAACCAGACCATCCCAATCATCTGAGGGAAATTCCGTGGCCTTAGCTTTTGGCACTGTCAGTTCGAATTCGGGTTTCGGATCTTCCTGGGCAGTAGGAATAGTGGTTGTGAGCTTCTCGAACTGTTCCACCAGGTCAGGCACGCCTCTGAAGGTATACTCACTCTTCATGGCAGTGGTAGCCCCAGGCATCTTGGGTAGGTCCAGGAACATTCTACGGACCGGGTTAGCCTTGGTTCCTCTGAACTTGTTGAGGCTATCTTGTAGCTTTAGCCATCCTGCCGTAGGAGTGGGCTCTGTGATGTTTCCTGGTTGTGTGGCCTGTATCATGGCGGTGTTCAGCGTTTCCTTCCAGTACGCCTCCAAGTGTTGGAAATAGCAATTAAATTTGATGAATCGAACTTCTTCGGAGTCTGCTCGCTTGAGTGTGTCGACATAGTTGGCATCGCTGGATTCCAAAGGATGCTGGCGAGGCTTGCCTCTTGAATGATGTAGCCCCGGTGTTTGACTGTGGGCGTTCTTGGCTATCGTTTCGGCTTCGTTCCCTATGAGGAAACTGTCACCCCTTATGACTTCAAGGTCTCCCTACCGGTTGATGAATTTGACGCATTGGTGGAGAGTGGAGGCTATGGCTTTCATGTGATGCAACCAAGGGCGCCCTAGTAGGGCTGTGAACTCGGAGGGGATATCCATTACATGGAACTTTGCGGGCACCATTTGGGTTTCGTACCAGAGTTCCAGAGTCACTGTCCCCAGAATGGGACGAGACGAACCGTCGTAGGCCTTGACAGTCCGGGTAGATGGGATTACGCGCCTTTCATTTATGCGGAGGGCCCTCATCATGCTGAGGGGAAGGACGTTTACCGATGATCCATTGTCCACTAATACCCCAGGGAGTGACATGGTGTTGAGCCGAATAGTGATGTACAAAGCTTCATTGTGTTGGGAGACATCTCTTGGCAAATCTTCATCGCAGAAGGTGATCATACTCCCATATAGGTGAGGATCATAGATTTGGTCCTTGTCTCGGGATAGAGAGTCATCAAGCCAGTCACTTCGTGCCTTTTTCTTGCGAGGTAGAGTCTTTGCCGAAGCCCCTGGGTTATACTGATGCCTTTTGTGGCGGCTGCCATCTCCAGTCAACATGTTGATTGAGTGGGAACGCCAGACTGGCGTCGGTTTTTCTTCATCGGTGTATACTCGGGAACTGGACAAACTGAACCTTGGCTGACCCCGAGGGGTTGGACTTACGTTGCACGGTACTCACGGTATCCGAAAGTCTCAACTCCGTCGTTGGCAAAGCTTTTCTGCTCTTTTACCCCTTTTTGCTTTGGGAAGGCGGGTGGAGTAGAGTACATAATAATCAAATCCCCAGATGGCTCCCGAGCGTTCCCACACCGTTATCACCGGCCTCGAATCTCTCCCTCAATTTTCGGGAGGAAATTTTCTTTTTCTTAGGAGGACGGTCCTCGTGTATCCGATCTGATAGTCCCTTTCAAGGCAATCGGGACAGTCACAAATATCCCACCAAATGTGTTCTACGGCTGGTGGCGGATTTGGGACCTCGGGTTGGCGGTCTTTGGAATGACTTTGAGTGGAACCGGTCAGGGGGATCTGGCTGCTGGGCTCATCCGGTAGCGAGTGATTGGACTCCGCCGGATAATGAGAGATATTGAGGTCAGGGGAACGGGCACATGTTTGTCCTTCAGGGTAGCCCCGGTCGGTTGGGATATTGTTAAGGTCCCGAAGTGGCGTGTGGCCTCTTCAATCCAAGCCTGTACGTTACGGGCGTTCTTCCAGGGCTTTGATGGCTGACCATATTTCTTCAAGCTGTTCACGATTTTCATCACTTAGGCTGATATTTTTGGGATCATCACTTTGAGAGGGGACAGCGACGGTATACCGAACTCTTTCGTCCACGGCGCTGTTTGGGGGCCGGTTGCCTGTAAGTCGGCGGGCGGGAGTCCGGCGGTGGAAACATAGGAATCTTGGGGTAGCATCTTGATGTATCAGGACTATTAAGAAGAGGAGGAGAACCCTCTTCCTTCTTTGCGGTAAAAGTGCCATCGGAATTGAGACTGATAGTCAAACCATGACTTGCGACTACCCCCGGTAGGTCATCAATTTGAGCCTCATGTCGAAGTCTCATCTGTTCTACCAAGCTGGATCCAATATTGGTACTGTCTGAAGGATTTTGGAGGACGGAGCAACGTTATCCCCATCATTACCGGCGATGCGGACATTCGAAACCCGGAGTCGGAACAAACGGTGAAGGCGACGATGCGCTTGACTCTTCCCAAGCTGATCAAACGGTGACCCGGTGCCCAAAACCAAGCTTTGTGCGGAGGCTGCGGGGAAAGGACATGAAGGTTCGAGATGTCCGGGAATGGAAGGAGGGTAGGTGTTTGGGCTTTAGGCTCATGCAACATGCAGTTATTTGTTCACGTTTACTTAAAACATGTTTATTAACCTAATCGGTTGGAAAAGATTGCTCTTCTTTTCGCAAACTACTCGGATCTGGATCAGTGGGCCCCGTCACTACGTCTATAAGCCCCTCGTATTCCACCTGTATTTCGACCTCCCGGGGTGGACGGCCCGGGCGAGGGTCCTATAGGGCAAGCGGGTCCCACCGACCGAAAGAAAAACAATCCTAAAAGTCGGCGGGTAATCGAGTCTTAACGAGCATTCGATGTAAATTACGGACAAGGCGACGTCAAAAGTCAAGATCATGTCCGAGGGCCCGACGAAAAGTCGGCATGATTTGGGACCGATAAGCGTCCACAATTGATCTTGACTTGTCGTCGGTTAAGCCGTAATTAGGCATGGAATATTCATTAATCCTTGATGACTCGGTGTCAATGCCGGGAGTCGAGTGTATAATTTGTGCAGTCGAACCGAAGTCAAGGCGCGGTCAATATCTTGGTCAAAGTCTGCGGCGGAAAACCGGCAGAACTTCGGCGATTAGGGTCCCCGAAAGATATTGAGTCGGTATGCCGACAAAGGCTTGAAAGGAAAGGTCTATACACGGACGGGGCATGACACGGACCGGACTAAAAACCAGCCGGGTCTCGGACAAAGTGTGTCACGGACAAGTGCATGGTCGACACGAGGCTCCATGGGATGTTTGGGTAGTCCTGTGCTCATCCGAGAGGCGTAATAAGACCAAACGGACCGCGACAAGGATTTCCCCGGGTTAAGGACGTAGTGTGCAGTGTACGGTCACGTGCGCGTAGTGTGCAAGCAGTCTATATTCTTTTTCTGAGTAAAATAGAGATTTTTTATGAGTCTTAAAAATATGATGCATGATTTTTTTTTTTTGAGAATTTTCTTCTTCTTTTTTTTTGAAAATCTTTTTTTTTTGAATTTTTTTTTTTGAAATTTTTAATGAGCACATAAGCACGTAAGCACGAAAATTCCGACAGTTAGGGACATTATTCCGACAGTCAAAATTTTGACTTTCTCCGAGGCGGCCAAAACAACATGAAAACTGTGCAAAAATCAACACACACACAAAAATGATTTTCAAAGCCGGGACGGAAGCTTGACCCTCAAAAGCTTTTTTTTTTTGAAAACGGTGATACAGGTACGTGGGATTGTTAGACCACAATTTATCCCCGACTCGTGTTAGGAGGCGATAACGGGAAATTTAGTGGTTTCCACCAATACACCAAATACCATTTTTTTTAAAAAAAAAAAAGCTTAGTCCCCAGCGGAGTCGCCACTGTGATGAATGTGTGTCCGAAAATTTTCCCATTTTTGTTTGAAAAAATCAACGAAACGGAGTCGCCACGCCATTTTAATTTTGAGGGCCAAAACTTTTAAAAAAGCCCGAGATCAGAGATTTAGGTTCGGAGGTCATGTTACGCGTCGGGAAGGACGTTAGTGTGCACCCGACGCGCCTCGTAAAACGAGTCTTCCAAGCTGAAAATCATTTGTGTGTGTGTGTGTGTGTTTTGGCCAAAATACTTTGAAACTCAGAAAAGTAAAAATTGGGATATCTTTTTAAGACTTTAAACTGATCCCATGATTTTTTGGAAGATTTTTGGATTGAGATTTGGTACTCAAAAGACCTTTTGAAGTTGAGAGCCATTTCCGCCAGAATGAAAAAGGCAGTGGACCTTTGATTTTGAAATGTATTCAAGGGTCTTAAAACTTCATAATCTGGATAAACTCAGAGAATGAAAGTTGTTCTAGACACCTTAAATAAAGTTTTTGCGAAGGAATTTTCCATTTTGGAGAAGATTTGAGGGGTCAAAACCTTCTGGAAACCTCAGATATGAGATCTGGATTCCCAGAAGCTGATGAACTAGCCTCTGAAAGAAAATTTGAAAAGAGGAGTTTTACTCACCCAAAAAATAAAGTAAAAATATGTCTGGAAATCTCTGGATGTTGGCTACAAAAAGTGTTTTGTAGTCAACACCAAATTCCAAGTTCATCTGTGTCCAAAAATTAAGACAATGGACTGAGGTCTGGGAAAATTGCTACTGGACAGCAACTTCTCAAGAAAGAAAATATGATTTTAAGGGGGGGTTTTGCATCCATGCTTGTCCCCATTTCCCTAGGTTTTGGTTAGTGATCACTAGACATTTTAGTGGTGAATCAACTATACCAAACCATCCTTGGGGTACATTAGGACTAAGCATTTCATTTGCTTGGGAAGGGGATTTTTATCCTTTGAAAATGAGATTTTATGCTTGAAAATGGTTTTTAGGGTTTTGAAAATGAGTTTTCTTTGCAAGAAAGTAAGAGAACTTGAAAATAATGTTGATCTTTGTAGAAGATCATCCATGGAGATGGTCTTCCATGGTGATCTTCTTAGATCTAGAGCAAGAAGATGAAAGAACTACATTTTGTAGTTTGCAAATGCATGCATGGTTGAGATTTAGGGTTAGGAGAAGGAGGGTTTACCAATCTTCCTTGTGTTCTTGAGTGTTTGGCTTGAGTGTATGAGTGTTTAGGGCTTTAATATGAGAGTGAGTGGATGAGTATGAGTTGGGAAAGATTGGAGAGAAAAAGGTGACAATTCTTGAAGAATTCTCACTGTTTTCTCTCTATATTTCGCCAGAGGTTCGGTGCAAAATGTGTTGTTCCTCCTTTTTTTTTGTGACTGGAGGGCTCAATTTATAGCCCTCTGAAATTGACAATCCCATCCGCGCGGATAAACCCTGCAGCGTGCACTGTTCATTAAATGCAGCTCCAGCTTTGGACAAGGGGAATATTTCTTTTCAAAATTCAAATTGACCAGCCAGATTATGTTTCCAGCATTTCTATTTGTGGTTTTATTCTTTTGTTTTTCTTTTTTAAGATTCTTTTTAAGGTTTAACCTTAAATAACAATGCCCATTTTACCCTCACTTTGTTAGAAAAGTTAGGATTGTTAGGAATTGTTAGAAATGTTATAACTTTCGTTAATTTTCTAACGAAAATTCTAACAAGCTCAAATTGGAGCACTTACAGTTCTTCATTTCCCAAACCCGCCCCTATTGTGATCTACCAATAAATGTCTTTTGGTGTTCTTTAGAGTCTTTTCAAATACTTGGGGGTTATTCATGTATTTAGAGTCAATGTTCATGAGTCTTTGAGGTCTAGAAAGTTGTATGAATAAATGGAGATGGTCCAATTAATAGAATAGGAAATGGCCCAAGAAGTCCAGACGGCACTGTCCATTTTCCAACAGAAACTTCCTGCAGATGGGTCAACTTTGAATAATAAACTGTTTTGATTGGTAGAGAACCAGCCCATGGGATTTATATGGTTGGAAAGCCCTATGAGTCTAGTTTCATACGCTTCAATCGGGTTGTCGTTTGGGTTTGTCTAGAATGAGTTATGCATGTTTAGCTAGAAGGTGTCAGAATATTTTGTTATTTGAGATATATTGGCAAGCTTGAAACCGTGAAGCTAACCATTGTCACGATGATTACTGATAATAGCTGTAAGAATCTGTATGATCAAATTATGCTTGAGTCTAGTTTCATACGCTTCAATCGGGTTGTCGTTTGGGTTTGTCTAGAATGAGTTATGTCTGTTTGCTGATTTTTTGTTTTCATCAATGCATGTAATTGTTTTACAAAAAAATTATAAATTAATGCATCTAACTGTGAAAATTACTTTGTTCCCCATAACATGTATAAGGTTTTTCCTTGATATATATATAAGTGTTGCATCTTTTCACAGGAGAAATACAAATCACTGTTGGAAGAAAACACTAGTTCTGATGGGCCAGATAAATACAATGATCCTGGTTATGATGTATGGAAGACAGTTGTTGAAGTTAAAAAGGGTAGATTGCTCGGGCTTGGCCCTCGACGAAAGTTTAACTCATCCAAGCTCAATGCTTCTACCACATCCTCATATTTAGGTATGTTAAGAGATGATCCAATTGTAAAACAACTACAAGATGAGGTGAAAGAGCTACGCGAGAAGCTTGGTGAGAAGACTAATCACTTTGATGCATTACAAGCTCAGTTTGATACATTGCAATCTCATTTTGCTATGTTGTGTGGACATATTGGCTATTATCAAAGAAAGAAAAATTACACGAGATTTATCTCTCCAGTTTGGTTATTATCAAAGAAAGAAAAATTACACGAGATGCATAAAAAGAAAGAAAAATGAACGATGTAAAGAAAAAGACGTCGAAATCAATTGAAGCAACCAGTTCATGAAAGACGTCCAAATCAATTGAAGCAATCAAACAAAAATTAGACATTGGGAATGTAAAATTAGGTTTAAATTACGTTCAAATTGCATTACCTTCTTTACAGGCACGGTGGTAGAAGCGGAGGCGGCGGCGATGGCAGTGGTTGTAGCGGCGGCGGAAGTTCCGGCAGGGACGACCGGAATTTTAACTCGAGCCATGGCGAACGAACGGCGGCGATGGCAGTCGTGTACGTACTGAGAGAGAGAGAGAGAGAGAGAGCGAGGGAGACGAAGAGCAATTTGAAATGAAAAAAAAATTATATATAAATGGGTATTTTCGTCAATTGCGTTGGCCGTGTATTTTTTCAGGCCGTGTATTTAACTATAACCAATAAATGTCATATTTTTAAATAAAAAATTGACTTAGTGTAATTTTATCATTTACAAATAATGCACAAATAGATAAAATCTAATCGGGCGGGTTCGGGGCGGGGCGGGGGTAAACCCGAACCCTACAAAAACTCGGCGGGTTTTTAAAATTGCGTCCCAAACCCGGCCTATTAGGGACGGGTCTTTTCGGGTTTGAGACGGGTTCGGATTTTTTGTCATCCCTACTTAGGGACTTAGGGAGTACAAAAAAAATATAATTTCACATCATATCATGAACTCGAATATACACTGCACAATACAATTATCAACAGCTAAAAATAAATAGATCAACTACGAGAAAACAAATTAACTAACCGCTGATAAATAGATTTGGGGCCGTAAGAGTTGAACTCAGCCGATTATGTGTTAGAGAATTGTTATATAGGCCGTAAAATTGTTGAGTAAACTCGTATCATTAAATTCATCCTATAAAAAATAAAACAAATCCCTCCCTTTTCCTTTATACCCCTTATCTCATTTATCCCTTATCTCTCACCCATCCCCCCCACCCATACCCATTAACCAAACATTAACTCTCTCACTCACCCACACCCATCAACATATACTGAATTTTAGAGAGAGATAGAGAGAGATAGGGAGTAATATGAATTTTATAGAGAGAAAGAGAAGAAGAAGAAGAAAGGTTTCAATTTCAACTTCAATCAAGACGTCAAATATTAGAAAACAAGGTAATTTTGGTTCAATTTGTTTGAAAATTACTTTCTAAGGTTTAATTCGTTCGATTAATGTTTCAATTTGAGAATTTTTTGGTTTAATTTGATTCAAATTTTGGGTTTGTGGTGGTTCGACCAGTACTGACTGAAATTGTAGATATGTTCGGTCAGTAGTGGCCTTACTCAAAAAGTCAGTCACACCCGGCCGAATATCTTGAATAAGTTCATCCACACCCGGGCGAACTTCTTGATTAAGTTCAGTCACACCCGACCGAATTTTTTGAATAATTTCAGCCACCCCCGACCGAATTTGACTATTTTCAATCACTCATGACCGAACTTTTACAATATGATATGACTCATCAATTAATGCTTAGATGGGGATTTCATGTTAATATTGATGTTTTGAGATTGTAAATATCATTTTATGATATTAAAATGATGAAAATATGATGTAAAGTGTTTGAGTTTGACATGATATGATATGAAATTGTATTGATTTTGATTTTTGATGTTTTATTTGCAGTTAAACAGATGTTTACAAGAATACGTCTAACTGCTCCCGCTAGAAAGTAACACGAAGTCTCACGTAATCAAGGGCAATTTATGCAAAACATTAATGCTGAGTGAGTTAGGGATGCATATATTAATCCTAGACATTCAGTCTATAACGAAAAAGGATATCAAATTTGTATTATTTGGTTTTTGTATTATATCACTGAAACAATGTTTGAACAATTGTTTTTAGTTAGGTTATTGACAATTTAGGGCCTGTAGTATAGGGGCAGTACCACATTTGGGCCCGAAGTCCTAAAACTATCAATTTAGGGCCCGAATTTACATTTTGATCAAATTGGGGCTTTTTGACGTTTTCCGTCAAAAAGCCCCGTTACACGTGACGTTTTGTGAGGGTAATTTTGTGATTTCGCAATTGACTGAATTAAAAGGAGTTTAATGTCGACCATGGAGGGAGAATCAATTGAAGAATAATACGGCAACCTAGGTTTCCTTGCGACTTTGGTTCCTTGTGACAATTAGGGCAAAATTTGGGCTTTTCATCATGAGCATTGAGAATCGAAGATGCAGATGCGGTGAAGTAGCACGATTGCAGACATCATGGATCGAAAGGAATTCGAGTAGAAGATTTCTACAATGCCCATCTGTAAGTAATTTTTGACTTCTAATTTTTTCTGTAAGTTTAATTTGTTTTTGGTCTAAATTTTGGCCAAATTTTATTCTGGGGAATTGTGGGTATTTTTCATGGGTTGATCCAGAGATATGTGGAAGATCAAAGGCAATCATACCTGGGTTGATCCAAAACAGAAACAAAATGCAGGAGGAAATTGGAAGATTGAAAAGACAAATAAAATTCTTGTGGCTACTATTGTTGTGTTCTTGGGTTGTATGTTTCTTCTGTTTGTTAAGTTAGTCTATGCTTATGTTCGAAAGAATTGTAATGGTGATGGATTTGCTTATGTGACATTGGATTTGTATTAGGTATGTTGTTGTGGATTTGCTTTTGTGATATTGGATTTGAATTAGATATATTGTTGTACTCTTTGTAATATCTGTTGACTGATTGAATGAAGAAAGTTTGGAGTTTGGTAAAACATTGTTCTTGTCTCTACTATTGTTGTATTCTTGTGGTTGTATGTTTATTCTGTTGAGTGAATGAATGAAGAAAGGCGAAGGAAAACACCCATGTAAATCACAAATGCCTAGAAAATAAAGGATTCCAAGGTCATATGTTATATATCAATAGTTGTTGTACAAAAAGACATTTAAGTTTGAACATAACATATCCAAAAGTAAAGGAAACTGCCCATATGGCATAACACTAGGAATGGACCACACAAGGCCATTAAGTTTTAACCTAACATTGTTTATCCAAAAGACCATTCAACCACATGTTCAAAAGAGAATAAGACAGACCAAAAGCAAAAGAGAATCAAAGCCAACATTGACCATTTAATTTTTAGTTGCACTCAAATTCTTAGCTGTCTTCTTGAGATTCTTCATTGTGACATATCTCTTTCCACCCCTCTCAAAATAAGGCTGTGAAGGGTTATCTGTGTCGGCCGTTGCCGGTAGTACCATGCTCCCGATCACGTAAAATGCTTGTAAACCTTCTATCAGGCACCCTAGGTTCCATTCCAGGAGGGATTACCCTTTACATCACTCCAGGAGGTGGTTGAGACAAGGAACCAGAAGAGAGCACATTACCAGCTGATACAGAAGATTGAACAGGCTGAGACATGGTATCTAGAGGTCCACTTTCCTCCTCTTCTTCGACCAAATCAATTATTCCTTCAACTTTCTTCAATTGAAACCTACTTCTTAGTCTAGCAGACCTTGGCAACCTTATCAGTTTTGGCATTTCTGGATCTGGTTGTTGTTGCTTAGGTTTTCCTTTGGGTTTAGAAACCTAAATGAAAAAACACATTCATTTTAAATCAAATAACAAGTTAAATCAGAAATCAAGGAGATTCCATTTCTTTTTAAATTAGAAGTTGCATTTACCTTTGAATCTGGAATTGATCTAGGTTTTGCAAATGGTTTTGGTGGTAGTGGTGGTGGTGATCTTCTCAGTGGTGGTTGTAGTGGTGATCTTCTCAGTGGTGGTGATCTTCTCAGTGGTGATTGTGGTGGTGATCTTGTCAGTGATGGATGTGGTGGTGGTTGTGTTCTTGGTGATCTTCTCAGTGATGTTGTTTGAAGTGGTGGTGGTGTTATTTGAAGTGGTTGTGGTGGTGGAGGTGGTGTTTGAAGTGGTTGTGGTGGTGTTTGAAGTGTTTGTGGTGGTAGAGGTGCTGTTTGAAGTGGTTGTGGTGGTGTTTGAAGTGGTTGTGGTGGTGGAGGTGGTGTTTGAAGTGGTGGTGGTGTTGTTTGAAGTGGTGGTGGTGTTGACATTTCTGCTGCTTGTTGGCTTGTTGATGGGACTGTGTCTCCCATTCTTTTTCTTTTCCTTGGCTTCTTTGATTTAGAAGCCTAAAACATTAACATCCTTAAGTTAAACATAGTTTGTAAACTTAACAAAAAAACCAAAATAATTGACACACTGTGATGTACCCGATTTTTTTTTGAAAATCAAACGGAGTCGCCACGCCATTTTAATTTTGAAGGGCCAAAACTTTGAAAAAAGCCCGAGATCAGAGATTTAGGTTCGGAGGTCATGTTACGCGTCGGGAAGGACGTTAGTGTGCACCCGACGCGCCTCGTAAAACGAGTCTTCCAAGCTGAAAATCATTTGTGTGTGTGTGTGTGTGTTTTGGCCAAAATAAGTTGAAACTGGAAAAAGTAAAAATTGGGATGTCTTTTTAAGACTTTAAACTGATCCCATGATTTTTTGGAGAATTTTTGGTTTGAGATTTGGTACTCAAAAAACCTTTTGAAGTTGAGAAGTCACTTCTGCCAGAAGAAAATGGCAGCAGACACCTGATTTTGAAATGGATTCAAGGGTCCTAAAACTTCATAATCTGGATGAACTCAGAGAATGAAAGTTTCTCTAGACTCCTTGAATAAACTTTGTGTGAAAGAAATTTCCATTTTGGAGAAGATTTGAGGGGTCAAAACCTTCTGGAAACCTCAGATATGAGATCTGGATTCCCAGAAGCTGATGAACTAGCCTCTGAAAGAAAAATTGAAAAGAGGAGTTTTACTCACCCAAAAAATAAGGTAAAAATATGTCTGGAAAGCTCTGGATGTTGGCTACAAAAAGTGTTTTGTAGTAAACACCAAATTCCAAGTTCATCTGTGTCCAAAAATTAAGACCATGGACTGAGGTCTGAGAAAATTGCTACTGGACAGCAACTTCTCAAGAAAGAAAATATGATTTTAAGGAGGGTTTTGCATCCATGCTTGTCCCCATTTCCCTAGGTTTTGGTTAGTGATCACTAGACATTTTAGTGGTGAATCAACTATACCAAACCATCCTTGGGGTACATTAGGACTAAGCATTTCATTTGCTTGGGGAGGGGGGATTTTACCCTTTGAAATCAAGATTTAGTGCTTGAAAATGGTTTTTTAGGGTTTTGAAAGTGCATTTTTGCAAGTAAGAAAGAAAAGCTTTGAAAATAATGTTGATCTTTGTAGAAGATCATCCATGGAGATGGTCTTCCATGGTGATTTTCTTAGATCTAGAGAAAAAAGATGAAAGAACTACATTTTGTAGTTTGAAGATGCATGCATGGATGAGATTTAGGGTTAGGAAGAAGAGGGTTTACCAATCTTCCTTGTGTTCTTGAGTGTTTGGCTTGAGTGTATGAGTGTTTAGGGCTTGAATATGAGAGTGAGTGGATGAGTATGAGTTGGGAAAGATTGGAGAGAAAAAGGTGACAATTCTTGAGAATTCTCACTGTTTTCTCTCTATATTTCGCCAGAGGTTCGTTGCATTTGTGTTCTTCCTCTTATTTTTGTGACTGGAGGGCTCAATTTATAGCCCTCTGAAAATTACATACTTGTCCGCGCGGATAGGATCAGGCAGCGTGCACTGTTCATTAAATGCTCTTCACTTTGGACAAGAAGAATAATCTTTTTCAAAATTCAAATTGACCAAATTAGCTTTTTGTTTCCATCATTGCTATATTTGGTTTTCTTCATTTGTTTTTCTTTTTTTGAGATTCTTTTTAAGGTTTAACCTTAAATAACAATGCCCATTTTACCCTCACTTTGTTAGGAAAGTTAGGATAGTTAGGAATGTTAGTAATTGTTATAACTTTCGTTAATTTTATAACGAAAATTCTAACAAGCTCAAATTGGAGCACTTACAGTAGCCCCTCGGCGACGGCGCTTTCGAAGGAAGCGGGGTCGTCGATAAGAGTAAGGCTCCATATTTGGCAGGATGATCGAGTGATCGGGTGGCTGAACCTAGCGATAGGCTACCTACGTATCCCGAATGGGAATCAAGCCGGTCGTAGTTCGGGTCTTTGACCCCGGAGATGATGGCGTTTTAGGTGCCTCGAACCTGGTGAGCGAGTTCTACGGTCGGTTCCGGAAAGAAACTTCTGCTGGGGATAAGAGATGACCATTTTTGGTGCGATGGCTATCCGCTTCTGGGGATAGGAATGATCATTTTCGGTCTCTGCTGGGGATGATTGCGATTTATCGCTTTCTAGTGATAGCGTCTTAGGTGCCTCAAACCTTGGAGATGGCGTTTTTAGGTGTCTCGGACCTTGGTGATGGCGTTTTAGGTGCCTCGAACCTTGGAGATGGCGTTTTAGGTGCCTCGAACCTTGAAGATGGCTTTTAAGGCGCCTCGGACCTTGATGATGATGGCTTTTTAGGCGCCTCGGACCTTAATGATGATGGCTTTTTAGGCGCCTCGGACCTTAATGATGATGGCTTTTTAGGCGCCTCGGACCTTAATTTGAAATGGCCTTTCGGTGGACTTTGTCTGCGCCGAAGGAGAGGGTGACCGTTTTGGTCGAGGCTGGACCTAATGATAGGCTACCTACGTATCCCTAGTGGGAATCAAGCCCTTTCGTAGTTCGAGTTCTACTCGAGATTTCGTTGGCTTTTGGGATTCCGTTAACTTTCTTTGGGGATTTTGTTAGCCTTTCTTTGGGGAGAATCGAGATGTATTCGATGCAGGAAATCGGTCTTACGTTTGGCTAGTGGGTAATTTTGATGAAAGATACGGGATCCGTTATCTTTCTCGGGGCACTCGGTCTTACGTTTGGCTATAGGGGGATGATTTTGATGAAAGATACGGGATCTCGTTATCTTTCTCGGGGCACTCGGTCTTACGTTTCTTGCAGGGAAGATTTTGATGAAAGATACGGGATCTCGTTATCTTTCTCGGGGCACTCGGTCTTACGTTTTACTGCCGGGGGTAATTTTGATGAAAGATACGGGATCTCGTTATCTTTCTCGGGGCACTCGGTCTTACGTTTTACTGTCGGGGGTAATTTTGATGAAAGATACGGGATCTCGTTATCTTTCTCGGGGCACTCGGTCTTACGTTTGACTAGGGATGATTTTGATGAAAGATACGGGATCCGTTATCTTTCTCGGGGCACTCGGTCTTACGTTTGTGCTAGGGGATGATTTTGATGAAAGATACGGGATCCGTTATCTTTCTCGGGGCACTCGGTCTTACGTTTTACTGCCGGGGAAGATTTTGATGAAAGATACGGGATCTCGTTATCTTTCTCGGGGCACTCGGTCTTACGTTTTACTGCCGGGGGTAATTGTGATGAAAGATACGGGATCTCGTTATCTTTCTCAGGGCACTCGGTTTTACGTTTGACTGCCGGGGAATTTCTTTTGAGAGGGTATGAACCTAAATGGGAACTTAGTTCAGGAGTATGAACCTAAGTTGAGGTTCGGTTCAGGAGTATGAACCTAATGGAGACTTAGTTCAGGAGTATGAACCTAAGTTGAGATTTTGTTCAGGAGCATGAACCTAAATGGGAACTTAGTTCAGGAGTATGAACCTAAGTTGAGGTTCGGTTCAGGAGTATGAACCTAATGGAGACTTAGTTCAGGAGTATGAACCTAAGTTGAGATTTTGTTCAGGAGTATGAACCTAAATGGGAACTTAGTTCAGGAGTATGAACCTAAGTTGAGGTTTGGTTCAGGAGTATGAACCTAATGGAGACTTAGTTCAGGAGTATGAACCTAAGTTGAGATTTTGTTCAGGAGTATGAACCTAAATGGGAACTTAGTTCAGAAGTATGAACCTGAGTTGAGGTTCGGTTCAGGAGTATGAACCTAAATGGGAACTTAGTTCAGAAGTATGAACCTGAGTTGAGGTTCGGTTCAGGAGTATGAACCTAATGGAGACTTAGTTCGGGAGTATGAACCTAAGTTGAGATTTTGTTCAGGAGTATGAACCTAAATGGGAACTTAGTTCAGAAGTATGAACCTAAGTTGAGGTTCGGTTCAGGAGTATGAACCTAATGGAGACTTAGTTCAGGAGTATGAACCTAAGTTGAGATTTTGTTCAGGAGTATGAACCTAAATGGGAACTTAGTTCAGGAGTATGAACCTAAGTTGAGGTCTTGGTACCTGATGGAGGCTATTTGAAGGTGTTCTTGCTGGGGAAGACTCGGGCTTACGAGAACCATCGGGAAGAAAGGTGATCAATGTCGGTCAAGTGGATGGACCAAGGATTGACTGTATCTGGGGGTCACCCGAGGATTGACTATTTTAGGGAAGTCGTCCTAGATCTGACTATTTTTGGGAAGTCGCCCTATGATCTGACTATTTTTGGGAAGTCGCCCCGTGGTTTGACTATTTTTTGGGAAGTCACCCTATGATCTGACTATTTTTTGGGAAGTCGCCCTATGATCTGACTATTTTTGGGAAGTCGCCCTGTGGTTTGACTATTTTTGGGAAGTCGCCCTATGGTTTGACTGTTTTGGGGAAGTCGCCCTATGGTTTGACTGTTTTGGGGAAGTCGCCCTATGGTTTGACTATTTTTGGGAAGTCACCCTATGATCTGACTATTTTTGGGAAGTCGCCCTATGGTTTGACTATTTTGGGGAAGTCATCCTATGATCTGACTATTTTTGGAAAGTCGCCCCGTGGTTTGACTACTTTTTGGGAAGTCACCCTATGATTTGACTATTTTTTTGGGAAGTCGCCCTATGATCTGACTATTTTTGGGAAGTCGCCCTGTGGTTTGACTATTTTTGGGAAGTCGCCCTATGGTTTGACTGTTTTGGGGAAGTCGCCCTATGGTTTGACTGTTTTGGGGAAGTCGCCCTATGGTTTGACTATTTTTGGGAAGTCACCCTATGATCTGACTATTTTTGGGAAGTCGCCCTATGGTTTGGCTTGTTTTGGGGAAGTCCCCCTATGGTTTGACTATTTTTGGGAAGTCGCCCTAAGGTTTTGACTGTTTTGGGGAAGTCGCCCTATGATCTGATGATAATGTTCTTTTAGAAAAGTAGTTGACTAAGATATGCTTTCATACTGTCTTTGTGCTTACTGTAGTTGCCGGAAGGACCGAGGCTACGGCTGATGTTGATGAAGAGTTGTTAAGTTCTTTGTTCGTGGGACGGTTTCGCCGACGATTTCTTTGTCTTTGGAAGCATTTTGACACGAAGGAGGAGTTTGGTTAGTGCATCTTCTTTGGTGATCGTCAACCTTGTAGAGGTGGTTGAGCTTGTATTCACATTGGGACTTCTTGTTTTTGAGAACTTGGTGTCTCGACCGCATTGTATTGGAGAGCTTGGCGTCTCGACCTTCTTGCCTTGGAGAACTTGGGCGTCTCCGACCGGTTTGTATTTGAGAACTTGGCGTCCCTGACCGATTTGTATTGGAGAACTTGGCGTCTCTGACCGATTTGTATGTGAGAACTTGGCGTCTCGACCGGCGGCATTTGATTTGCATTTGAGAACTTGGCGTCCCCGACCGAACCGTATTTGAGAACTTGGCGTCTCGGCCGACTTGTATTCGAGAACTTGGCGTCTCGACCGAATTGTAGACACCGGAGGTGGTCTTCATTGGGGCCGTTTTCATCCATTTGTGGATATTGGGGGTCGTCTTTAGCAAGTTGCGACGCCAGGAGCTTGTCTTTGCCAAACTGTAGATGTTGGAGGCGTCTTCATTCATTGGAGGTCATCTTTGGTGAAGATTATCCTTGCCGAAAAAAGGGGATTTGATTTCACGTTTGAATTCTGCGTTCGTTAGTGAAGAGGAAGATGCATATATGGCATTCATGATGACAGATGCATGCATGGAATCAAAAATGATTATGGGATGATGCATTTACTTGCTTTCGAAGATGCACTTAGCCTAAGCTTACGCGGAAAATTATGATTTATGATCTTCGATGATTTAGGATTATTCCTATTGACTCAAGTTTTGTGCATGCTACATGAGCCCTTGGGAGATTTTTGTGGGGATGCATGGTGATGTATGTGTCTGGAAGCTGTTTGGAGCAGATTTTGAGCATGTGGGGGATGAGAACCCTTGATCGCGATTTAAACGGCGGTTGTTGGTGAGGTTTTGTCGCCAGGTATCACATGGACCTCAATTTTGATGAGATTGGATTCGGATCCCGGGTCTTGGTTGACAGTTTCCCTCTCAATCTTGGTCATTTGAAGGCGTCTTTGACGAGGCTCTAGTGGCACGTTGATATGAGTGAAGCTTTTTTCATTTGGGTGAGCCGTGACCTCGGCCGAAACCTTATCAGGAGAATGATTTGATGGAATTGCTAATGCGGGAGAAACCACGATCTTGAATTCCGATGCTACGGAGGCTGCCGTGTACCAAGTTCCGAAGGCGAAATTCTTTCTTGATAAAATTCGGGTCCAAAAGACCGTCTTGACAAAGCCCCGATCTGAGTAGGCAAAGCCCGGATTTTGAAGAAGTGACTTGGCGAATCTATCTCGTAGTGAAGAACGCAATGTGGACCCAAGGATGACTATGGAAGCCCCGGCTTGAAGAGCCGATACAGGAGAACAGGAGAACCGCTTAGCAAGCCCCGGCGTGAAGAAATTGAGAGCGGTCCTTGTTGCGAGACAGAGTCATTATGTGGCCGAGGGGGTACCCATCTTTTCAAATCTTAGTCAACCGATCCCGGACAAGACTCAAAAACGTTTACGTGCGGGGGCACATCTTTCGAAAAGTGGGAATGAATCCCGATTTTGTGTACACACACTCGCTTTAGGTTTGACTCTTTTGAGAGAGTATAAGCATCACAAGGTGTGGAAAAGTGTATGGAAGCCCTGGCGACGGAAAGACGATGTTTGGCTCTATTTTCCTATGATATAGAAAGAGAAGACTTGTCGAGACACTTGAAAACTTGTCTTATTCATGATGATCACAAAGTCGCTTAAAACCCTTTGTTAATGTTCGGGTTATTCAATCCCTAAATCTGATATGAACAAATATTTTGATTAATCACAAGGAGAAAACCAGCGATATCGAGATCAAGCTCGGAAAGTGTATAGGGACGATCCCGATGAGACCGGATTTTTTTTTCTTTTTTTTTTTTTTTGAGATTTGTTTGTGATTTCGACCAGGACCATTTACGGTTGCCTACGTTTCCTCCATCATGAAGAGCTCGGGTCGCCGTAGTTCGGGCCTATCCCGAATGAAAAGAGAATGGATGTTGAAATTCGAGGGTGCGAGGACCTTTGGGGATTTTGAGGATTTGGAGGATTGAATAACATATCCCCTTAGAGTGTCCATGAAAGACACGGATGCGAAGCCCGATGGGACATCCAAGGCAAGTGTTTGTGAGGAGAAATGAAATATGCTCACATGAAGGGAAGGGTTGAATTTGCACAATCTTTGATTGGTAATTTTGAACCAAAATGGATTAGATTCCAATTTAAGCAAGCAATGAAGCATTAATTTGATCCCGACATCGAGGATATTAGAATGAAACCGCTATCCGGTAGGGGTGTAGTTGGGTTTCCGGGGGCTTCGATCGGCTATCGGGTGATTTGGGAGATTATGACCTCTTGAGATGAGAGGTCGGCTAGGCCTTTGCGGCCGAACCTCTAAAGATGAGAGGTTGGCTCGCGGGGATGTGTTTGGGAAATCTATGGCGAGGAAGATTGATTGCCTCCAAGAATGAGAGGTCGGATTTTGACTTGGCCAAGGGCAAGGGTAATGGTGATGGGAGTATCCTCTAAAATTGAGAGGATGGCTTGGGATTGGTTTAAGGTAATGATAAGAGGAAGTCCGAGCGGCCGACAACTTTTGCGATCTTGCGAGAATTCGGGCTCCTTTTTGATCATTGGAGAGCTTCTTGAGATGTCGGGGACTTTTGAGTTCTTCTTTTTTTTTTTTTTTTTGGAAGGCTTCTGAGGAGCTTGGAATTATATCCGAGATTGTGAGGATTTTAAAATCCTTCTTTTTTTTTTTTTTTTTTTTTTTTTGTTTTTTTTTTTTGTTTTTTTTTTTTTGTTTTTTTGTTTTTTTTTTTTTTTTTTTTTTTTTTGACTTGGAAAGCTTCCCGAGGAGTTGAGGATTATCTTTGTCCTTCCTTCATGGCTTGAGATAATTTGCGCATCGCCGATTCTCGAAGCTAACTTCTCGGGCTCGCTTGGACTTTCTCTCGGTATGGAGCAAAAATGATGG
Source organism: Adenophora triphylla var. japonica (assembly GCA_022495995.1). Taxonomy (NCBI): domain Eukaryota; kingdom Viridiplantae; phylum Streptophyta; class Magnoliopsida; order Asterales; family Campanulaceae; genus Adenophora; species Adenophora triphylla. The sequence continues at coordinate 164,177 of JAFEMH010000047.1, read as the reverse complement.
CTAAACCGGGTTTCAAAACACGCCGATCTTGAAATGAGAGGGTAGTGTTTAGTAAGGGTGAGGTAATGGCTTTCCTATGGGTGAAAGGTTTCAACCGCAATCCCTACGAGATTAAGTCTTCATTGCTTGCTTAAGCTTTATATGAGAAAAGATCCATGCAAATTCATCGAGCAACGAGATGATGATGATGAAAGGGATGTGAGCATATGAGATGCAAGATGGGAGTTGGTAAGCCCCAATTTGGGAAGGATATCAATTGATTTTCTCACTCCGATTAGTTTAAATATTAATCATTTTCGAAGAATTAGTGGTTGAGCAGCACAAGTGATCATTTTGGATAAAACCATTTCAATTAAGTGTAACGTGGGTGCGCAAGTGATGTCTCGAGTCTAGCAAGAAAAGAAAAAAGACTTATATTAAAAATTAGACACTTAACCACTATGTCCAAAATGGACTACAACGACAAATGTCCGGAAGGACTTAGGTGAAAGAAAAGTACTAGAACCTACGAAGGTTGACTCAAAAGACTATTTTAAAGATAGGTAGCCCCCGGTCTAGCCGCTCTTTCTTTGTTGAACCATGCATCTATTCTTCGACGCCGGAGACGGGAGCTATTGCAGACCTTTCCATCAGGATTTCCTTGGCAACTTTTGCTCAATCCAACCATCTTCATTGTTCGCGATGGCTGGTTCATTGACCTTGCAAAGGGACGAGTCAAACTCCATTGTGCCCACAAGGCTTGAACCACCAAACTCGATCATGTTGACACTCATGTTGTTAGGGAGCGGGTTATTGATAGTATTAGGTCCTTCAGGCATCTCTAACCTCCCTTGCTCAATCCAATTTTGGATTGCCTTCTTCAGGGGACGCAATCATCCTGTCGGGTGCCCATGGTAGTGCGATGAAAGGCACAATGCTTGGAGGTAGCCAAAGGAGCGGTGGGGTTTCTTGGCTGATAATTATCCAAAGGCCGGAGCAAATCTTCTTTTACCAATCCTCTGAAGATATCGCTTAAAGGCATTCCAAGGTTTCTCAAGTCTTGGAGCCGGGATCGGATGCATCGGGCTTCTTGGGAACAAAGGAAGTGGCATTGTTCTGATCTGTCCCGCGTAGCCGATCGCCTCTTTGCCTTTAGCGAAAGCGAGAGTAGTGTTGGAGGAGGAGCCCGATATCCGTAGGCGAGTGCGACGGTCGGGCCGATTGTAAGCCTTTTCAAACTTAGCCCGGAATTAACCATTGCACGCAAGTCGGCGTAGGGGAAGTGGCCGAGGAAGCTCTCAAATGCGGCTTCAAGCATGACTCGAAAGATGTCTAACTGCTCCTCGTCGGAGGAGGAATGGCCATTTCACCGAGCTTTAAGTTCCATCTCTTATAGAAATCCCCAATATTCTCATTAAGGGCGCCGCATCGTTGTTTGCAGGTCAACTCTGTTTGTCTCCCACTCCAAGTTGGCTTTATACTTATACGTGAAAGTACTTGGTAATTTGTTCCCAAGTAGCCCTAGCTTCCCTGCAATCGGAAAAACCATTTCAAAGCCCACGACTTCAAAGAGAGACTAAAGTAATCGGCCAGCTATTTGGTTTGTGCATCCCTTAGCCTTCATTGCCAAAGTATAGGTGTCCAAGTGAGTTTTAGGGCATGCACTCCCGTCAAACAATTCCCAGTGGGCATCACAAACTTGTGAGGCGGGGGACAATCGAGTCGGGATACGTAGGCCGAAGAGCGGTGTTCTTTTTGGCGATCAATTCAGCAATCTGTGCTTTCATTTCCTTGTGTTGCTCCATAAACCAAGCCAATTGGGGATCCAAAGGTGGATCTTCAAAATGGCGGAGCTAGGAGAGGAGTTGGCGGCACATTGGTGGAAGGGATACCATATTCCGGGGCATAGGTGAAAACCTGTCCTTGGCCCAAATTACCCTGGGAGTGTAGGTAGGAGCTTGGGCAAAAGGATAAAACCCGGCGGCTTCTTTGTTGGCTTTCCATCGGCGAGGAAGGCAGAGGCGGACTGAGGTAGCCGGATAGCTCGGATTTCCGGAGTGAGGCCCATAAGTAGGCTTGAGTGTGGGCTGCTGTCCTGGATTGTTGAATTGCATGGCTGGTTGTGGCGAAGGTGTGTAACTGGGGATACTGCGGTCTGGTGATTCGGATGACACTGGGATGGAGGCTTGATAACCCATAGAAGTCCGAGTGAGAAATGGATTTGTGAGAGTGTGTGAGGAGCAGCCGAGCTAGTACCATTACGAGGTGGGACTCGATTCTTGCCCCGAACCAAACTGGGGTGGTATCCCAAACTGTTGCTTTGTGAAGGTCCGGATTGATTGGTCCCGAACGAGGTGGGATCCCCATTTGCTTTGTGGCATTCGAGGTAGCCCCAAGCATGAGAAGATATTCCGTACGATTTTGTCCCCACCGAGGGACTGGGAATTGGCTCGTCTCGTCGGGCTGCAGGGGATCCAGTGGTCCGCATTTGGGGCCGGGCCGACCCAGAGGCCGAGAAGCATGGATTCTGGTGGTAGTACCGTGGGAGGCCGGTGGTGGCATCCTGGAGTAGTCGGGCTGACCAAGAGTGGGGTTGAGGTCTTCCTCTTCTTCCACGGTGAAGGTGCCATCTGGATTGAGACTGGTGGCCAGACCATGGCTCTTAATAGCCTCGATAAGGTTATTCTTTGTGCCAGCTTCCCTGTCGCACTCTCATCTGTTCTGCTAACTGATTCCATTGCTGTTCTGTCTGAGGAGTCCCGGGAGGCGGAGTGACGTTGTCCCCCTCGTTACCAGCTGATGCAGACATTCTGAAACCCGTAGTCGGAGCAAACGGTGAAGCTGATGAGGCACTTGACTCTTCCCAACTGATTAAACGGTGACCCGGTGCCCGAAACCAAGCTTTACGCGGAGCTGCGGGGGAAAGACACGAGGGTTCAGATGGCGGGAATTGAAGGAGGGTAGGTGTTTGGGCTCTTAGGCTCATGCAATATGCAGTTATTTGTTCATGTTTACTTAAAACACGTTTTATTAACCTAATCGGTTGGAAAAGATTGCTCTTCTTTTTCGTAAACTACTCTGGATCCTGGATCAGTGGGCCCCGTCACTACGTCTATAAGCCCCTCGTATTCCACCTGTATTTCGACCTCCCAGGGTGGACAACCCCGGGCGAGGGTCCTATAGGGCAAGCGGGTCCCACCGACCGAAAGAAAAATGATCCTAAAAGTCTGGCGGGTAATCGAGTCTTAACGAGCATTCGATGTAAATTACGGACAAAGCTGACGTCAAAAGTCAAGATCATGTCCGAGGGCTCGACGAAAAGTCGGCATGATTTGGACTGATAAGCGTCCACAATTGATCTTGACTTGTCGTCAGTTAAGCCGTAATTAGGCATGGAATATTCATTAATCCTTGATGACTCAGTGTCAATCTTTGGGAGTCAGTGTATAATTTGTGCCGGTCGAACCGAAGTCAAGGCGCCGGTCAATATCTTTGTCAAAGTCCGCGGCGGAAAACCGGCGTAACTTCGGCTGATAAGGGTCCCCGAAAGATATTGAGTCGGTATGCCGACAAAGGCTTGAAAGGAAAGGTCTATACACGGACAGGGCATGACACAGACCAGACTAAAAACCAACCGGGTCTCGGACAAAGTGTGTCACGGACAAGTGCATGGTCGACACGAGGCTCCATGGGATGTTTGGGTAGTCCTGTGCTCATCCGAGAGGCGTAATAAGACCAAACGGACCGCGACAAGGATTTCCCCGGGTTAGGGACGTAGTGTGCAGTGTAAGGTCACGTGCGCGTAGTGTGCAAGCAGTCTATCTTCTTTTCCTGAGTAAAATAGAAATTTTTTATGTGTCTTAAAAAGCATGATGCATGATATTTTTTTTTTGGAAATTTTCTTTTTTTTGAAAAATCTTTTTTTTTTGAAAATTTTTTTTTTGAAAATTAATGAGCACATAAGCACATAATCACAAAAATTCCAACAGTTAGGAACATTATTCCGACAGTCAAAATTTTGACTTTTTCCGAGGCGGCCAAAACAAACACGAAAAATGTGCAAAAATAAACACACACAAAACAAAGGATTTTCAAATGTCGGGACGGAAGCTTGACCCTCGAAAGCTTTTTCTTTTTTTTTTGAAAACGATGATACCGGTACGTGGGATTGTTAAACCACAATTTATCCCCGACTCGTGTTAGGAGGCGATAACGGGAAGTTCAATGGTTTCCACCAATATACCAAATATCATTTTTTTTTAGAAAAAGCTTATTCCCCAGCGGAGTCGCCACTGTGATGTACCCGATTTTTTTTTGAAAATCAAACGGAGTCGCCACGCCATTTTAATTTTGAAGGGCCAAAACTTTGAAAAAAGCCCGAGATCAGAGATTTAGGTTCGGAGGTCATGTTACGCGTCGGGAAGGACGTTAGTGTGCACCCGACGCGCCGTAAAAAACGAGTCTTCCAAGCTGAAAATCATTTGTGTGTGTGTGTGTGTGTGTTTTGGCCAAAATAAGTTGAAACTGGAAAAAGTAAAAATTGGGATGTCTTTTTAAGACTTTAAACTGATCCCATGATTTTTTGGAGAATTTTTGGTTTGAGATTTGGTACTCAAAAAACCTTTTGAAGTTGAGAAGTCACTTCTGCCAGAAGAAAATGGCAGCAGACACCTGATTTTGAAATGGATTCAAGGGTCCTAAAACTTCATAATCTGGATGAACTCAGAGAATGAAAGTTTCTCTAGACTCCTTGAATAAACTTTGTGTGAAAGAAATTTCCATTTTGGAGAAGATTTGAGGGGTCAAAACCTTCTGGAAACCTCAGATATGAGATCTGGATTCCCAGAAGCTGATGAACTAGCCTCTGAAAGAAAAATTGAAAAGAGGAGTTTTACTCACCCAAAAAATAAGGTAAAAATATGTCTGAATAGCTCTGGATGTTGGCTACAAAAAGTGTTTTGTAGTCAACACCAAATTCCAAGTTCATCTGTGTCCAAAAATTAAGACCATGGACTGAGGTCTGAGAAAATTGCTACTGGACAGCAACTTCTCAAGAAAGAAAATATGATTTTAAGGGGGGTTTTGCATCCATGCTTGTCCCCATTTCCCTAGGTTTTGGTTAGTGATCACTAGAAATTTTAGTGGTGAATCAACTATACCAAACCATCCTTGGGGTACATTAGGACTAAGCATTTCATTTGCTTGGGGAGGGGGATTTTACCCTTTGAAATCAAGATTTAGTGCTTGAAAATGGTTTTTTAGGGTTTTGAAAGTGCATTTTTGCAAGTAAGAAAGAAAAGCTTTGAAAATAATGTTGAACTTTGTAGAAGATCATCCATGGAGATGGTCTTCCATGGTGATTTTCTTAGATCTAGAGAAAAAAGATGAAAGAACTACATTTTGTAGTTTGAAGATGCATGCATGGATGAGATTTAGGGTTAGGAAGAAGAGGGTTTACCAATCTTCCTTGTGTTCTTGAGTGTTTGGCTTGAGTGTATGAGTGTTTAGGGCTTGAATATGAGAGTGAGTGGATGAGTATGAGTTGGGAAAGATTGGAGAGAAAAAGGTGACAATTCTTGAGAATTCTCACTGTTTTCTCTCTATATTTCGCCAGAGGTTCGTTGCATTTGTGTTCTTCCTCTTATTTTTGTGACTGGAGGGCTCAATTTATAGCCCTCTGAAAATTACATACTTGTCCGCGCGGATAGGATCAGCAACAGGCACTCGTTCATTAAATGCAGCTTCAGCTTTGGACAAGAAGAATAATCTTTTTCAAAATTCAAATTGACCAGCCAGTTTTTGTTTCCAGCATTGCTATATTTGGTTTTCTTCATTTGTTTTTCTTTTTTGAGATTCTTTTTAAGGTTTAACCTTAAATAACAATGCCCATTTTACCCTCACTTTGTTAGGAAAGTTAGGATAGTTAGGAATGTTAGTAATTGTTATAACTTTCGTTAATTTTATAACGAAAATTCTAACAAGCTCAAATTGGAGCACTTACACACACAATCAACCTGTTGGGTACTTGTGCCTGCTTTTGAGATTCCAAAGTCTCCATCCCCTGCTCTCATATTACTTTCCACCTACCATTGACCAAAAAATGAATGTAAGAATTTAATGCTTAGAACTTACAACTTTTATTTAAAGTTAGGTACTCACATTGGTTGTTGGTTTTGAAGTACATTTTTTCTTGTTGTGTCCTGACACCTTGCATATACTGCATTTAACAGTCCTAAGGTAAGTTTTCCTCTGCAGTTTCTGAGTTTGTTGATCAAACACCTCATCTACATTTGGTTCTCCCCCTCCCTCTTGGTTTGCAGCCCCTTGTACTCCAGGTAATGCTCCTTCTTCACCACCTTGTCCATGTGGTAAACCTTGGTTAGTCCTCTTTCTTAATTTCTTTGGTCTTCCAGGTTGTGTTCTTTTGCTCTTTGGGGGGTGGACAGGATCCAATCCAGTAAGTCCCCACATGTCAGGACTATCCAAGGATCAACATAATCCTCTACCTCTAGGCCTTTAGTTAACATACATGAGATTGCATGATTACAAGGTATGCCACATAATTCTCATTTTCTGCATGTACATGTCCTGTCATTTAGATTCACTGAGTACTGACTATGAACTGTGCTAACTTGAAATTTCCCACCACCTGCAGATATTGGAATGCAATCAGCAACAAATTGTTTCCTCTTCTGAAGTTCCTTGTGTATCTTGGGACACAACCTCAACCTAGACCACTTTTTAATGGCAGTTTCCCTATTCTCATCAAGCCTTGCCATGATCATGTTTCTGATTATCTCTAGGCATGTAAGTATAGGTTTATCCCTAGCATCCAAAATGAAACTGTTGAAACTTTCAGCTAAGTTATTCAGAAGAATATCACACTTTGTCTCAGTTCTGAAATGGGACCTAGACCAGTGTTGTGGAGGTTTATCTGAGAACCAATCAAAACACTCTTGGTTATATGCTTTAATCTCCTCCATACATGCCTTATACCTACTTTCAGTAGTTGTACATGCTGCACTCCATAGCTGATCTCTGTAAATCAATCCTTTAAATCCAACTGATCTCATATTAGCTAACATATGCATTACACAAAATCTGTGTTCAGCATTAGGCAAAAAAGAAGCAATGGCATCAATCAAACCCTTTTGTTTATCAGACATTATAACATACTCTTTGTCATCAACAATTTCCAAGTCATTCACCATTAACTCAACAAACCAATTCCATGTATCCTTTGTTTCAGCCTCCACAATTGCATAACAAACTGGAAACCAGTTATTATTTGGATCAATACCACATGCTGCTAATAACTGACCACCATATTCCCCTTTTAGAAAACAACCATCTAAACAAATGACTTTCCTACACAACTTAAAACCCTCTTTCAAACCTCTTAGACAAACATAGAATCTCTGAAATATTGATTTACCATCCATCATATTGTCCTCAACTGTCATGTACACAGAACTTTTAGGATTTCTTAACCTCAGCTCCTCTGCATAATCCCACAATTTGAAGTATTGATCTTTCACACTACCTTCAATCAATTGAAATGCTTTTTTCCTTATTCTGTATGCTTGTTGCATAGTAATGTCTGACTTGTACTTGTTCATAACAACTTTCTTAAAAGCCTTTACAGAGATCTGTGGGTTTGATCTCCAATCATTGACATGCTCTTTTGCCAACCACGCAGGCTTCAAGTGTCCACTCTTGAACTGATTTGGACATGTGTGGCAAGTGTTGAGAGTTTTAATCACCAGATTTGTTTCTCCTTGACATGTTGAAGCAAACAACAACCATGGACAAGTGTCCTTACATTTGGCCCTAACTCTTTGTTTCACTTGATTCACAAATATGATAGGCCTATGCTCTGAAATTGCATGCTTTTTTATAGCATCAACCAAGACTTTATGATCAGCAAACTCCATCCACAGTTCAAAGACAGGTTTATCCATATCCACTTTTTGATTGAACACTCTACCCCTACCCTTATCATCATCACTTGCATAATCTTTCAAGCCATCGTCAGAATCATACTCAATTTCCACATTTCTACCCTTCACACCAGCCCCATATGACCATTGAACTATTTTTCTAGTATCCCTATCCGTAGAATTCACTTTAGATCCTCCAACTTCATCACCATTAACCTCAGCCTCAACTTTCATGTCATCCTCTCTAGCCTCATACTCACTATCATGTAAAGATTCATATTCAGAATCCTCCAAAAATCTTTGTAAATCACCCACCACATCAACATCAATCATTCCCTCACATCTCCCATCTATTTCCACATACAGTTCAACAACCCTCCTCTTCTTAGCCATAAGCATTGCAATATCAGCTGCATCATTATCATTTGTAATTAACCTTAGTTCTAGATTTACCATTGTATCGACATGTAAATCCCCAATCTTTTGGTACAAAGTATAATTATCTGATTGCACACCAGCCTCTTTAACAGCTAACTTAAGTTCAAGCATTGACACACAATCAACCTCAAAATAGTCAAACCAAGTGACATTTCCTCCATTATATGTACTCATTCCCATACTGCCAGTAGTAAAGTAGCCCCCATGATGAAGCTTTATAGAAAATTGTTCTTCAGACTCTACACACATGAAAATTGAAGAAAAGAAAAGCATATAAAAGTGTAATAGGTTAAATTTATACATATTTAATGAACAATAGGTAAAGAAAAAAAGTATATTCAAACAAACATGGGACCACTTCATGAAAAACAACAAAGGACTACATTTTTTAACACAAAAGCAAATAAAAAATCACAGAGCATATATGGGACCACTTCGTGCCCTAATTTTTCCATAAAATTACCGTAGTTTGGTGTGGATGGATAGAGGCAACCCTTCTTCTTTCGCTTACACCAAGTCATTTTTCTTCACTGAAATCACCAATCGATTCTATGAAATCGATTCTTCAAGCAAGGAAACCTAGGGTGTCGTTGTCTTCTTCAATTGATTCTCCATCCATGGTCGACGTTAAACTCCTTTTAATTCAGTCAATTGCGAAATCGCCAAATTACCCTCACAAAACGTCACGTGCATCACACAGGGTCAGTTAACGGGGCTTTTTGACGAAAAACGTCAAAAAGCCCCAATTTGATCAAAATTGTAAATTCGGACCCTAAATTGATAGTTTTAGGACTTCGGGCCCCAATGTGTTACCACCCCTATACTACAGGCCCTAAATTGTCATTAACCCTTTTTAGTTTTGTATTTGGTGTTTGTATTATATTTGAAAACTTCTCAAGTTTAAACAACTTCTCATGTTTGCATTATGTTTGAATTGATTATAATTATTTAAGTAAATTAATGAAAAATATCGTACATTTTCTTGTCTATTTAAAAATAAATGACATGTTTTTAAATATAAAAATAATTCTATTTCAATTTCACTACTATTTTCAGGTCAAAACAATGTTATGTACCCAAATAATAAGTCAAAAATTTTTTTGCCTAAACTACAAAAGTTTGGCCAGATCGAACCAATCAACAAGTTCGGCCTACCAACCGAATATCCTTCCTTTGTTCGGCCACTACTACCCGGAAGTTCTATTTAGGGCTTTTTTTTTTGTAAAACTCGTGTCAGAATAATGTTATATATATATATATATATATATATATATATATATATATATATATATATATATATCCAAATAATAGGCCAAAATATATTAATTTTTTTTGCCTAAATTGCAAAAGTTTGGTCGGTACCGGCCGAATCAATCCCAAAAATCGGCCAGTAGCTGTCGAATTATATTAATGGTTCGGCTGGGTGTGGCCGTACTTTATTTTGCTTTTCAGCCGGGTTTGGCCGAACTTTTTTTTGTTTTTCGGCCAAGTATGGCCGAACTTTTTTTGTTTTTTTGGCCCGGTGTGGCGGATTCTAGGCAAAAAAATCATACAACTCTGGCCGAATTTTTGCCACGAAAACAGAATATTTAGACAACAATTTAAAACATTTATGTGGTTAGAAATTGAAGAAGTATATATGAATGGGGTTAACAATGAGTTTTAAAATAGTACTCCCTCCATGACTCCGTCCCAGACCAAAGGTCCTGGGGTTGAATTTCACGCTTCTTAAGAAAGTTTTTAAAAAATGAGTAAAGAATTGTAAGTGAGAAGATTAGAGGAGAGAGAATGTAAAAGTTAAATGTGGGTGTAGAGAATAGTAGTTAATGATTGATTTTTTTGAAAGTGGGTAGAACATTAGAGGAGAGAGAATGTAAAAGTTTAATGTGAGATAGGGAATAGTAGTTAATGATTGATTTTTTTGTAAATATGTTAACATTATAAGGGAATAATGAATGATTTTTTTGTAAATATATTTAAATTATAAGTGTATAAATGTCAGAAACACTGTTCAAAATTTGTCATTTATGAAAGAGACTCTTGAAGTGGGACAGATCAAAAGAGAAAATAGGACCTTTGAAGGGGGACGGAGGGAGTAGTATATAAGAATGGGGGTATGAATTTAAGGGTATTAGAGTAATTTCAATGACAATTTTGAAGTTTTAAATTACTTACGGATTTATTTAACAATTTTACGGGCCTATATATGACAATTCTCTCTGTGTTAACCATGACCCGTTAAGAGAAGAAGACGTTGACGTTGATGATCCGGTAAGAACACGGCGGCATGCGGCGGAGAAGGCCATTGCGGGGGATTGGATTCCCCTCGGAGTTAGTTGTTTGGAGGGGTTCTGTGCCGGTAAACCCTAGTAAAGCCCTACAAGTGAGAGAGACTCCGCGCGCTTTCTGTTTTCCGAACGTTCACCATAGATGGATGTAATGGCAATGTGACGAATAGCTGCGAGATTCCCAAATATTTTTGTGGGGTACAACTTTGTAGTAAAGTTTCTTTAAATCAGGCTTTCTTACTTGTACCATATTTACTTAAATGAAATAATGAATGACCTTTTAAAAATAATCATAAAAAAAACTTGATCTGAATTGATTATTTCTACATATTGTTTTCGATTATTCGTAAAACAAAAAATTTGAAATTGAGTAACAAAAATATTTATATATTTTTTCTATTATAAAACAACATTTTCAAAATTACTATTAAATTTAAAATGGTCATTTATTTTGTAACTAAATAAAGGAGGGGTAAGATTGTGATATGATTTGTTGGTATTTTTAAGAGAGAAAAGATTTTATTTTATAATACAACTTTTATGTGATTAATCAAAGGAGATAATTTGTAAAATATTTTTATTTTATTTTTTGATTATGTCCCAAGATAGGAGGCAAGAAGAGGGATTGAAATTTAAGATTTGCTGCTGCTTTTTTTTGTCGTTGAGATTTGACTTTATTACCAGATCACTCCTTTTTCTCTTATAGTTTATTAAATATTTAACAATTGTTAGTTTTGATAAGTACTTTTCGTTTGACTAGATAGACTTTTAGGCACTATATTTGTGATACAATGATTTATTTTTTAAAAAAATAGTGAATATTTTCTTCTGACAACAAAAAGACCCACAACATGATCTCCAGAATCCCCACCTCAAATCTGCAAATAGTGTTATACAAGTCCTTGATGAAACATTAGGACATACTCCTCCCTCCATCCCATAAATAAATTTCTATTGCCATTTTTATTTGTTCCGAAAAAATAATCTCAATTTTTAAATTGTTAGATTTATAGTATTAAATTTTCAAAATTGCCAACCAAGGATAGGAAGGAAGAAGAGGGGAGAGAGGAGAGGATGAAAGCCAAACCAAGAAAATATATACTCCTTTACTGCAGACTGCAGACAGATTTATTCAAAATGCTCAGACAATGCAAATACAAAATTTCTACATACTTGGACATAAGCTCAAGTAAAGTTCTGAGTTTGCAACCTGAGATTATCTTCTTATATGTACAAACAAAGCTCTAGTCAGAAGAAACCTGCCTGTGCATGCATATAAAAAGCTCAGCATGCAGCACCTTAAACCCCCCGACCCCCACCCCCCGACCCCCTTCTTATGTTTTTGCAAAGAACAAGCAAAGCTAAAAGGGGGGAAATTTATACATCTGCTGCTGGAACTTATTCTTGAACGGTCATAACTATTAGCTGCCCATATTGCATCTCCACCTGCAGTGATTATACTCTTTGATAGCTAGGACAGTTCTCGAGCTAAATATAGAAAGACTATTCTGATACGTGCTGCTCTAATGCCTTCTCTAACATTGAAGTCCCCTTGAAAACGGTCAGCTGGAGGTCCGTTGAATATTTTAAGTACTGCAAACGCATAAATTTATACTGGTTAGAATCTTGATCAATACCCAGAAACAGTGGGGAAGTCAGAATTTTTTTTCAAAGGAGGCTAATGTTGCTTACGGAAAACAGATTATGCTTAGATTTTTGGCACAAAGGGGGTCAAAATGATATTATAGTACACATTTTACAAGGAAGGGGTCAAAATTGACACATTTGGTATTTTAAGTGTATCCTTAAATATTTTGTAGGTACAAAAATGACATTTCCTAAAATTCAAGGGGTCACTTGACCCCCTTGGCCTTAAGGTGGCTTTGCCACTGCCCAGAAGAAAGGAGTGCATGCGAGAAAACAGACACCGATCTTACCAACTCTGCATCTGAGAAATTGACATCTATAATTTCTTGAAACAATTTTAAGTCTCTTAAAAGGCAGAGGGTGTCCAAATCTTTGGAGTTCTTTAGTTTAAATGGTACTGGGAAGAGAAATAAATATCTCTGTAGATCAATATGTGGGTAAGTACATACCCGCTCATCAGTCATCTTTCTGAAGCCCAATTTCTTTGTCCAGATAGATTCAGCTTCTTCAGCGGCAGGGAGCACCAGGTTTTCGACATTCAAAGAAAGCAGCAACTTCTCAATACACAAAAACAAGGCTTGAAAATATCCCTGCATACATTTAGAAAAAGTAAATGAAGATGAAGGAGATTCTGAAGCTTATCAAAATCATCTCACAAATTCTAAAGCCCGAGTCTCCGACAGATATTGACACAAAAAGCGAGCTTTGAATGGGGGAGGGGAGTTTGTATATTGTACCCATTGTCCCAAAAGGATGTCCTTTATTCCTTATTGGGATGTCCTGAGACGAGCATTTTGAGAGAACTTTCTTAGCGAATTGTCACTGTCTCATTGATTTGACAATTGACACCATTGGGGACTACTATTCTTTCTTTTGTACTCCCTCCGTCCCAAAATGAATGACCATTTTGGATTTAAGGGTCATTTTGAAAATGTTGATTTTCAATAGAAAAAATCATTAACGTTCTTGCTATTCACTTTCAAAATTTTAGGTTTGCAAAAATATATTGAACTCTGATTTTTTTATTTTTTATTTTTTTTGAATAAAGATCATTTAGTGACAGTTTTGTTATTGAAAAGTTTCAAAAGGTCATTCATATTAGGACAAAAATGGTCATTCAATTTGGGACAGAGATAGTACAAGTTACAGAAAGTAAAAATGATGTCAAACATTTCCTTAAAATTAGTGCATGAGCAGTCCTCACTTCTCAGGAGGGAGGGAGTGTGAAAAAGGAGTTGCAAGATCACTAGCTAATTGTGATAAACTTACCTTCCCTTGGTTTTGTCTACTTGTAGCTACAAGAGGAAGCTCAGCAACCTCCCGTCCAAAAATCCTGAGGAGACCAGCAGATACAACCACAGACCTGTGCATACATTCGGAGAGAAAAAGGTAAATATTATCAGGAAACCTGGATCTGGAAAAACGAAGAAATATCAGAAATCAAATAAAGCAGCAGAGAACAACTTCCAGATAGTACCATACCCCACTATTAGAACAATACAATATATTCCACCAAATTCTTGTCCGGAAATGTTCCTCCTGCATAAAATTCAACAAGTACTCTCTTAAAATGTGTTGTAAATAAACAAGAAGTGTAGAAACCTAACAACTAAGTGGAAGAGGAAACAAGTGAAGAACGGTATTAATGAACCACTACCTTTTCTTGTTTCGTTTCTGGACTAGTAGTTCTTGGAAAAAAACAGCACAGAAAACCACCATTTTCGTGCATTATCTAAGTGGTCAGGAGATCCTAGTCCTCTAAATGGAAGATTATCACGATTCGATAAAGCTCGGTTTTGTATCTTTGAGGGTTCGGTTTGACTCGAACCCCACACCGTGTATCATTCAATAATACACGAACTGAGATGCATAGAACTCTGAAATTCAGTCAGATAACACTAGTCATAGCCAGGGGCGGAGCCAGGGGGCAGGGGGGGCACTTGCCCCCTCCCCCCCAGCGGCGGAAGTGCAGTGGAATTTTTTTATTTTATTTTTTTTGCCCCCCCCCCCCCATATTTTTTGTTATATATGTATATATATAATTAACTTCAAGATTAACACCAGGAGTGGTGTGGTTCAGCAGTAGACTTAAGATCTTCTGCACATAAGTGCGCGCGGGTTCGAACCCCAGAGCCAACATGTAGGATGTTATGTTTTTTTTTACACTTTCAGGTAATTATGTGCACTATATGCATTGTTTTGCAACAATTTTAAGCAATTACTCCCTCAGTCCCCGTAATATATATTATTACATTTGACTTGTCAATATTTTTATAAATTTGCTTTATTTATTTAAAAACGCTATATTTAATTTGTAATGTATCAAAAGAAAAAATACAAACATCTTATTACGGAATGAAGGGAGTATATGAGCACATAAATATATAATCATGTACTCCCAGATGCTAATGGTTTGTACGAGTAATATATTTTAATAAATTGTTTGCGTTAAATACTTCAACATTATTTCAATCGTTCTTTGAATTATTTACTTTTATCATTTTTGTTAACTTTCTTAATTCTTTACATTTTTAACTAAAATACATTGTATTTCATGGATCCGACCCATTTTTTACTTGTCCGACCCGAAAAAAAAATTCCGGGGTCGCTGCCCCCGAACCCCCGTGTAATCTTGCCCCCCCCTCCGAACATTCCTGGCTCCGCCCCTGGTGATAGCAGACCACTTGTTTCACAGCATCATACACAGTTGTAGGGGTGTAAGTGGTTCGGTTCAAACCGCGGTTCGAGACCGAACCAAACCATGCGGTTTGGTTTGGTTTTCAAGTATGAATGGTTCGGTTCGGTCTCAAATATTGACAAACCACATGGTTCGGTTTGGTTTGTGGTCTGACCCTCCCAAACCAAACCAAACCAAACCGAACCGAACCAAACCAAACCGCGGTTTGAGACCGCGAAACCGAACCGCCAAACCAAACCGCCAAACCGAACCACATTACATAAACTAATCCTAACCCCTATTTTGTATCTTATTTAATATTAATTTCATCATTTATTATCTTCATTATGACACATAAATAACCAAGTTCTCTCCACGATCGCCATTGTAAAGTATTTTTCTTCCTTTGACCTCTCTCTTCCTCTAGTCCCTTAAACACTCGCATTTTTCGCTCTTCCTCCATGATCACGAAAAATTTTAACAATATGAAAATGAGTTGCGGTCTGAATCGTGATTTGAACCGTAGTTTAAATAATGGTCTGAACCACGGTCTGGACCGCGGTCTGAACCGCATAATTGAACCGCGGTTTGAACCAAACCATAGCGGTTTGGTTTGGTTCGGTTTGAATTTTTTCATGGTTCGGTTCTGATAGGTTGGTTTTAGCCTTGGTAATTCCTCGATTTTTTCAGACATTTTATAGCAATTTAATTACATTTTGTGTTTATTTTAGTTAATTGCTATATTTTGTATTATTGAAAAAACATTGTAATAGGAGAATTATTATTGGTATTTCTAGTGTAATATGAGACATACTCCCTCCGTCCCACGTGAATGCAAACTTATTTCCTTTTTGATCCGTCCCACGTGAATGCAAACTGTCCAAAATGGAAATAAATTTATTATTTTATATTCACCCTACCCCACCCACTCATTCTCTCTCTTCATTTCCTACCACACAATTTATTCAACCAACTCCACTCATTCTCTCTCTTCATTTCCTACCACACATTTTTATTATCTTAATAATATTTCTTAATTATCGTGCCCGAAAAAATGGTCCTCAATGACGTGGGACGGAGGGAGTATTGATTTTAAGTTACAACAGAGGAGGCTAGAGAAAGTCAACAACAAGTCAACTGAAGGATCAAGAGTCTAAGTGCAATTGCAAGAAGTTTCAGGGACCAAACAGCAGATTGAAAAAGTTCTTGACCAGAATGAATGTACGGAAAGTTGGGTGACCAAATTGAAAGAAAGGATTAGGAAGCAATTTCAACCGTCCGGGGAAGTCCAAGAAAAGCGTGTTGACCGAGGGAATCAAGGTTGACTGGTGTGTGGAAAGGAGGAGTTTAATATTATTATTAGTTTTCTTTTCCTTTTTCTTTTTATGTTTTAATTAGGATTAGGTTTATTGATTGGGAGAAGTATATATACTTCCTTTCAACTTCAGTTTTGGGGATTAGACTTTTATTATTATTTTTCCCTAGAGAGTTCATAGCTTTTTATGGAGAACTAATTTCTTTGCTTTGGATTCAATTTTTGAAACCGTCTTGAATTCAATTGAGGTTAATTTCTTTTCATCTATTTTGTCCTATTCATATTTTCTTCTGTTTTAATTGATTGATTTGATTTCTAGGGTTTTTCAATTAGGCCGATTGTTTAATCTTGGATCTTAATTCATTGCTAGAATTCCCTAAGATTGTGTCAATTTAGGGTTTCGCAAGTAGCAACTTTAATGATTTATGCATGTGTCATGGTAAATTGTGAAGGGGAAGAAAATAGACAAGTATCTAATTGAAATAACATTAGATCGTGTTCTCGATCTTAATCTCTTAAAACGGAATCAATTGATATTGTGAATCTAGACTGTGTCAGTTAGGTTTAGGTATTGATTAGGGTTATTAGTGAATGTGTCATTGCTATAAATTATTATCAAAGGAAGAGATAGAGATTGAAATAAATCTCATGATCGAGAGAATAGGGTAAAAGTGAAAAGAGTTAACCGATGATATTGAATAATAGACGGTGAAAATAATTGATCCAAAGTGCTTGCCTTTAGTTGTTTACAACTTAGTTTTTAATTATTCCCGTCTTAGGAATTTAGTAAAATCAATTTTAGACCCCCAATCTTGTCAAGTGACAATTGTGCAAATAAATAACCGTTCTTCAGTGGATCGACCCTGGACTTGTCCTAGCTGCAGTTTTGTAGCCGAGTCTTGGTATCTAATTTATAGGCGTGCGACTTTAGCCTATCAGGTTCGGTTTGGAATTTTTCCAAACCGATGACTAGTGGTTCGGTCTGTAAATTCCCCCAAACCGAACCAAACCAAACCATTTACACCCCTTGACTGTTGCTTAACCACTTTTTCCAGATAAATTTGTGATTTATTCCAACCTTTTCTCCACTAAATGTTCTACTGCGCTAATTTACTCTTTACCTTTGCTGCACTAAATGTTCTACTGGGCCTTTAGTACTTACTAATGCAGGATAGATATACGGGGTGGCCGCATGGTTTGCACGGGTCCCTAAGGTATTGGGAGGAAAACAAACTTAAGATTATAGTCCTCATCTGACATGCTACACATTGCATATGCCCTGTAAGAACAAAGCTAGGGAACTTCGGAATTGTGGGTGCATGTTATTCGGCTCCACACCAATAAAACCTGACTCACACTTGGGACCATTTGGAAGTTAAGTATTGAAGGCTGGAAATTCAGAGCTTAGCATGTGGCCCATTAACCTGGATGCTGCCTAGACGTTGCTCTAAGGGAGATACTGCATATGGCCCCCCCATGGGGACACACGGTGACCACTAGTGCGCTTGTACGAACGGGCTAGAAGGAAATGCCAGTACAGCAAGACTGCAAATGGCGAAACACGTGAGCCCTCAATAATTACTCATAAATACCTCGCGGCTCATTTTTGAGAGGTTAAGAAAAATCATCTCCTTCACAGTTTCTTTTCCTTTTTGGGAGCTAGCTGGCCTAAATTCCCACTCTGTTACTGTGTCTCTTGGTGGTCCTTGCACGCACTGCCAGTTAGTTGTACACCAGCACCTTATAATCCACAATCCCCATCAGTATGATTAGATCAAACAACTAATTAAATTAATGTTTTTGGGGGTGGGGGAGGCAGATTCAAATACAGATGATAGTTAATTCTAGGAAATTTAAAAAGGGATGGACTGAATGTGTTTAGCAACAGGATACAATAAAACAGAATCTACACCATTACCACAAAACCGATGAAGGGCATCCTCCTCCAATCTTCAGTTTTTTTCTCCGAAGAGAAATGCCATCTCTAAACTTGAGCTATAATTTTCATTGTTTTCCCATATGTTTTCTCTTTTCAAGAGCATGAGGTCATCATGTTTAATCTGTGTTACCCGGACTCTTCAAATATGTTGAAGTACACGTGTCCGACACGTATCGTGTCCGACAAGACACCCCGACACCCGCATTTTCATTCGGATACGACAAGAAAAATTAAAAAGAAAAAAAAGAGTGAGTTGACTTCATTTATAAAAATTTTACAAGTTTTAATGTTGTTTTACTTAATTATACTCCCTCCGTCCCGGCCCAAAAGGCAAAGTTTGTGCCTCGCACGCAAATTAAGGAAAGTGATGTAGGAAAGAGAAAAAGTGTAAATGTTGTGAGTATGAAAAATTAAATAGGAGAGAGAATGAGTGGGAGGAATAGTTAAGAGAGAGAATGTTGTGAGTGTAAAAGTAAAGTAGGAGAGAGAATGAGTGGGTGGAATAGTAATAAAAACTTTCCTTTTTGGGAAAGTGTCATTTTAAATGGGACACCCAAAAAGGAAATTTGTGGCTTTTCGGCTGGGACGGAGGGAGTACATTATATCTTAGCAAAAAAAGAGTGAGTTGACTTCATTTATAAGTATATAAATAGACTCAATATATTTTGTTATTAACGTATCCCCGTACCCGTATCCTAATTTTAGGACAGTGTCCCCGCATCCAATTTTTTGAGGAATAGTGAATCCGACACTAGGATCCGTACCAGTGTCGGATACCCGATCCCGAGTCCAGGTAACATAGTGTTTAATACAGAAACAGATGTAACATAGGAACTAAAGGAATGTATGAAAGTCAAGATGTAAGACTTATATATCAGGACTCATGTCTAGGACAAAGGGGGCAATAGCCATTTCTAGAATATGCCCCCATAATCAAATTGCCAAAAACAACAATTGGGATAGGACAGCGTGTTTGACTTTATACTCCAGTCAAATATGGATAAATAATACTCCCTCCGTCCCATAAAAGGTTACTCACTTACTGTTTCACGCGAAAAATAAGGAATAATGTTATTAAAGTAGGAGTGTGAGTAGGTAGGAGAGAGAAAGTGGGGTAGAGAATAGTAAGTGGATAGTTGTTGTGAGTATGACAAGTGGGTCCCATTAATAAAGAAATGTTATAAAGTTTCCTTTTTACGAAGTGTGACTTATAAGTGGGACGCCCTAAATTGCAAAGTGGGTAAGGTTTTATGGGACGGAGGGAGTATAGGTTATGACAGCATACACTATCCGGCTACAGCCTCAATCTACATGTCATGGAGCTAGCCTATACTCAAACCAAGAAGTTCATGCATATGGATCTGACTTCGGAAATCTGTTTTCCAAAGCTCAATGGTTGTGAGTCTGGTAAGAAAAATACCACAAGCGTATCCTGGCCTGACCGAAATCGGTGACTCTTTGCATGTATACCAATAGATTTTACTTAATTTCCATCATATATACCACCAAATTATCCTATGTATTTTCCAATTAAAAAATATAATTACTGTGCGTATGCAAGATAGAATTTGTCAAGATTAAGAACATCCTATCAACCAAATTTACTGCTGTGGGTCGTCTTTTAGGCAAAATATACAGTTTAAAATAGATAAGCCAGACATAAAATGAGAAGACAACTTACCCGTATACCATAACTGGTATCAGATCGCGACCAGATTTTGCGACAATTGGATCAAAACAGTCCTGCAAAAAGAGGAAAAAACATAATGTAGGAAGATGAAAACCCAGCACATAGAACAACTGATGGTTTAGCAAGGATGAATGTCTTGGCAAAACATCACCACATAAAAGCCAGCCTGAATATACGAGTAATTGCACAATCTTTAGTGAAACTCAGATTCACGTCGACTATATTCCTAAGAGAACTACTCCTGTCCAGAAAAGAGTACCCTTTTCCTTGTGAAGTTACTAACCTTTGTCAACTACATACTTGAAAGTTTATACTGCAGACATTAAGAGTAATTATGTATATATGCACTAAAATGTGTTCAAAGTCAACATCAAAATTTCAATGAAAAACAAACAAGGACACATATCATTGGATGGAGGAAGTGCTTTACAAAGAAAAACACACAGTATCAATCAAACCTACAACGTGTACACGCTATATTATCTCCCTGCCCTAAATACAGCCCCGTCCCAAAGCATCAAATAATATTTGTTGAAGCGCAATCAATCCAATATGCTCACATACGTGGCAAGATAAATTCAACTACGCATCACTCACACCTTTTTCCCAATCACTTGAGCTAGGCTACATAAATTCTTTTAACAAGTTTAACATAAAATCTTCATAACGAGAAATAAGATACTCATCAATTCTATAGTCACAGGTTCAGGTTAACTCTTTTTGCAGCACAATATTGCACGGAAGAGGCTGCCATGAGTAGCATGAAGAACTTACACGAAAAATTGCAGCAGCTCTAGATAGCAGGGGCAAATGCTCAGGATAGCGACTTTTCCCACTTAATATTCGCCATTGTATATTATGTGGAGTTCCTTCTATTGATCCTTTCTCTAGGTACTTTTTGTTTATTGGACTTAAGATTGAAGCTGGAACTGTCTCTGGCCCCTTCTCAACAAATTCCTGCATAGCCAGGTGGATCCTATTGCAGTGATCACAACAAAACCATTTTTCATCTGGGAGTTCCTGCGTCAATTTCCGAAAGTATTCATCGGTCGCTGAATCTAGTGTCAACATGTTATCGAAGCATAAAAAGACTGGTGCAACTTACTTTTAAATCGCAAAGACCACTGTCCCTTAAGCAACCAATATGATACTCCTTCTCGCACTAAACAAAATGAAAAAAGAGAGTCAATAAAGGAAAATAGGGCACACAAAAGAGAAAGAATATGCAGCCATACTTGATCACACAGGATAATAGTTCGGTCATCAAAATCAGCCGCACTGAAATCATTCTCCCTGGCAAGAGAAACCGAGACAAGAAATTTTATAAGTTTCAAAAAGATGTAAAATTATTTGGGCTGGAAAACAGCCAAGTGCACAAGACTTCAGCTACTTTTTTCTCTGTCCTTTCCTTTTTTCTATTGGGAAGGGGGAGGGGTCTAGATTATACCAGCAAAGAAGGTCAAACTCAGAATCAGGTAACCTTGCCTTGCTTTTATCAGTCTTTTTTATTTGTGGGGTGGGGTGGGGTCGGGGTAGGGAGGGGGTCTAAGACATCATTATGCCTGCAAGGAAGGTTGAACCGAAGGTCAATTGAGAATGAGGCAACATTTCCTCAGCCTCAGTCCCTACCCCAGCCCCCTAGGCTCAACCTTTAGAAGTGCATCTACCTGGTATTGCAAAAAGTACAGCAAATCAAACCTTACTTAAATCAGAGGGCTATTCACTAGTCATGTATATATTCAGCTGTAGGATCAAGAGACATATTGCTGCCGTATTTGATATCTTCATATATATGGTTGACCCACTCACCAAGGTATACTCTTTTATGTTTTAGTGGGTCCACTACAATACTAAATCTACCATACTGTTTAACTATCACTAACCCAAAAAACTATGCTTCTTATAAATCCACAATTATTGCTTTGTATCACCAAACCAAAATATGGTAATTATAATGGCAGGCTTATTGGCATTAATTCACTATAGTCGGCTCTCCGTTTTTACCGTACTAGAGGTGTCGGGAATATCCTCGAGATAATATATAGTTTCTTCTCTAGTTCACCTGCCTTAACAGAGTAGGAAATTGGGAACGAACAAAGGCATTCTTGACTTTCGATCAAGAGAAGCGAAAAATGCCAACCATGTCACCAAGTGGAATGGCACATATTTTTAGCTTGTAGATTCAAAGGCTGAGAGGAACCGACAATAGACCTCGGGCTGATGATGTTGGTTTAAAATAAAAAATGGTATTATTATATTCTAATACTCCCTCAGTCCCATTTAAATATTGGCCACATTTGACTTTTTTGGTCCAAAAAAGTAAACTTTGACCAAACATTATTGTCAATCTAATCATTCTAATGAAATTCTAAAAACTGTTATTAATAAATTACTTAGTGATTTATCAACAACATTATTTAGAATTTTTTAGGATGATTAGATTGACATTAATGTTTGATCAAATTTTACTTGTGTTAACCAAATAATTCAAATTTGGCCAATGTAAATGGGACGGGGGGAGTATTATGTAGAGAAGGAAAATCGAACTTTTCGTAAACCGGAACTAAGGAGCTAATCTAAAGGAAGTATGATAATCTAGATTGAGGAATAAAACTTGGCATCCTGAATGCATCTTTGATTGAAACCAAAAGTAATCACTGAAATCTCTACAAATGAATCACATTTTTACTACCAACAACAGAATATACGCATGACAAGAAAACCTATCATTAACAACTTACTATTGAAGAGTAATCTATTTAAAGGGAAATATAGTAAGAATATACCAACATCCATCCATATATGAATAACAACTTATTATTGTAGCAACAAACCTGCAAACAACACAACCACCAGATTCAGGTTCTGGGGCTTCAACAACTCGAGTCAGCCGGATAATAATAGGCCTTGATTCTCCAGCAGCTTTCCTACCAACACCAATGTTGTCTCTACAATATGGACAGTGCCAGTCTTCACCGGGAACACACCCTAGTCCCAAACAATCTGCAGCCATAGACATATATCTATATATTAGTCAATTATCACTATTTGAAGTAATCATAAAAAAAGGTGAATAATGGCAAATAACATGAATGTTAATGTTATCCTATCCACTGGCGGAGCTACAAAGGAGCAAAAGGGGGCTCCCCCCCCCCTTGATTTTAATTTTTTTTCTTTTTACTTGTGCATATTTTTTAAGAAGTTGGGGTTCTAGTTCAATTTATTATAACTTGCCCCCCTTTGTGTGAAGAAAAAATTGCACTAATTTTTTTTTGCCCCATTGATGTAAATATTTTTGCCCCCCCCCCCACCTCTTTAAAAATACTTCTGGCTCCGCCACTGATCCTATCTGCCTATTAGATATTGCCAAGCTTCCTTTGTATAAGCATCTCTATTGGTTATTTTCGTTGTTATGCGATTAACGGACATATTTCTCTCACATACGCAATCATCACTGACACATCAATTTGCAATAAGGCTCTCACCAACAATGAAAGCTGAGGCTATAACAATCAAACATTAGCTTTTAGCTATAAATAAATACAGAGAGAGAGAGAGAGAGAGATGCCGAAAACAACAATGCGCACCAATTAAATAAGAAAGGTAAAAAAGTTTAGTAGCACTCTATGCCAAACCCAGCCATAATAAAATCAAGTTCAATTAAATTGATGGCGAGTGTATTTCATGAGAAGACCAAAATCACCAAATAGCATCTATCTTTTAAAATCTCAGTTTCATAAATGTCAATCATAGCACTCTATGGTATTTTCTCTCTCAGAAAAAATATTTATCCTGCCTCTCCCCCCCCCCCCCCCCAAAAAAAAAAAAAATCTAGCTTCTTTGCCACTCCCGCTACCATCTATCATCACAAAACCACCACTTGCTACCTTTTTCTATCACAAATCAAAAACCCAATCCAGTAAAGAATCATTATTATGATACTCCCTTTGTCCCATAAAGATGTTCTTAATTGCCATTTTTGTTCATCCCAAAAGATAGTCTCATTTCCATAAATGTTAGGTTAAAATTATTGAACTTCCGTAATTGCCAACCCAGGAAGAAGAGGGAGAGAAAAGAGGATGAGAGCCAACCAAGGGAGAAGGGGGAGTAATGAAGGAGTAATAAGTAAACCTCGTTAAGGTTAGTGATGGAAATTGAATTAGATTGTTGAAATGTTAGAATAGTCAAATGGGACTATCATTATGGGACGGATGGCGTATTATCCCATCTCCTGCTAAATCCACCTATCCTCACCAATCGACCACAATACTTGTCCCTCCATCCCTGTGAACCAAGCAGACAAGTCGAGCGAATACAGAACTCGAGGCAAAATAAAAGAGGAGCAATCTATCCTTATTTTCAGAGAGAGAGAGAGAGAGAGAGAGAGCAGTCAAAACACAAAAATGGTGCTCCATGGACAAGGGACATAATTGGAGGGATTGACATATTATGCTCTTTTCAGCATCATTTTCTACTTTAAGACGTTCTATATTAGGTCAGTTAGTTGGCTAGATCTGTCGGAGTCAGAGCTAGATAATTCCAAGGGGGTCTTTTCTGTGTGCCAAAAACTGGAGCACGAGGGCATCCATCACAAATAATCAGTTGGGTATAGAGAAAATGAGTGGAAAACACATTGGTACCACTATAAGAAAAAAATGTGAATTCAGTTATAACAGGGCAAAAGGAAAACAGTATGACCTGCGTGAAAAGCACGAGGGCATCCATCACAAATAATCAGTTGTCCTCTATCTCCACATGCTGCACACATATCATCGCTGTTGGTCATGGTTACACTTTGACCACTTGCCAATAGTAGAGCAATGTCATGGAGCGTCACACCACTAGAAATACAAATATGACGATAGCTGCAGTTGGACACAATTATGAATTACTTCACCACGTAACAGCTTTTACAAAATCAATACATCAATCGTAATGTGTTACTCACGGTTGACGTTTAGCAGCCCATCCAGCATGAGCTTCAAACTGAGAAGGACTAATCTGTTGAAAACGGATAGTTGATGAATATGAGAGAGAGATCATAATCCTAAAACAAGTGTATAGACTACAAAGTAATGTGTATCCAAATACATTACCTCAGTGTCACAGTGGCTACAGACTATACCATTTCCTTGCTTGTAACCACCAAGTACTTTCTGCGAAATAATATGAGTCATATAATAATAAAGATGCAGAGCAGAGAGAGGATAGCCAACTGTTTGTAAACAACAACCTGTCCTCTTGCATAATAAGCCAAATCAGTTCCATCGGGAAGCCCCTTTGGCATAAAAAGTAATCGGTGTAGATCATTATCCCTGTTGTTAATGTGGCAGAAATGCAATGAGCATAAAACTGTGAAGTTATACAAACAGTAATAAGAGGTAAGCCCATGACCAATGACCTACAAATAAAATCTGAAAGAGAATGAAAACTACTTTGACATATGCTGATTGCCAAGGTTCAAAACATAAAATCAGCCAAGAAGCTTTTATGAAAATACTAAGAAAGCAAAGAGCACCAATGAAGGTACAGAAAGGAAAATAGATGTGACAACCCTTGCCTTTTCTTAGGACCACCATCAGCACTTCGTTTTTTTTCAAACGCGGTAGGTAAGAAGGACTTTGCCCTGCACAAGGTGTGTCAAAACTTCATTTTAGTTCTCAGATGCATGATGATGACATATGCAGTAAACATATAAACAAGATTCCAAGTGAGTGCACTTCGATGAGGCCTGAAGGGGCAGCGTGGGAGAGGAAGAGAGAGAGAGAACTAACTTCTTAAGCATGTGCTTCTTCTCTTTTGCTTTCTCCTTGACATATGTGTGTGGTTCCATATGTAAATTGCTAGTATAGGAGCATGAAGTAGGGATATTACAGTCTCCTATCATTTGGCTGTGGTAGCTGAAAGTTCCATATATGGTCACGTTGTCAGACACCATGTTAAAATCTATTAGTCAACCACTCTCCATGCAAACAATTGTATATTGTTTTGCAGTAACTAAGAACAGCAAAAACACTCTTCCAGAGTTCTTCTAGAAGCAGAAAATTATAATTTTTGTGATAGAAGAAAAAGAAAAACCAGGTGGAGATGGACCAGTATTACAAGGAAAACAGGGATAGCCCTTCAGATTTCATTCACACAATAATAAAAAAAATGATCAGTAAGATGAAAGTAATCATATGTGAAGCAAAATGAGAGAATCTTGAGTCGGCCCTGAATATATAGTGACCTTTCTTCACATGCAAGTGAAAGTTTCTAGCAAGGATAGAGACAGTGTGCAACGTAGGATGTTGCGGTTCATTGGTGTTTGCATGTGTGGAGTCCAATGAATTTCAGAATCTCAGGGATCAAGTGATTTCTAGATCTCTGCTTTAGGGTAGACATCTTTACAGAGATCTTTATGGGATTCAACTATACAATGAGACCGTACTGCTGTTTCTTAGTGTTTGATATTTGTTCTAATTTTTTTGACATTGGAGCTTGGTGTACTTCTCATCAGCCATTTTACACCCATATTTACCTCCCCTTATATAATCTTATTGTGTGTGTGTGTGTGTGTGTGTGAAAACGATGATTTATATGGGCTTATCCAATTACCTCAGAAAATATAACGGAAAAAAAATTAATTATTCTAGACGCTAGTTTTCATCAGTAAAAGGCTACAAATTAATCCATGTCAATGGAAGGGTTTCACGAAAAAAAGGACACTTGGCGACAATTACATCAAAAGTTCCTTAAAAGGAATCCCCGTTCCAAAAATGCAGTAAAAAAGGACCAAATCCCACAAAGAGCTGAAGATTCACCTTTGTTACAATAACAAGCGCAGATGAACAAGCAATAAAGAGTGTAGCAGGAAAGTTAGAATACATAGCATGATGATACCACCATCTCTAAAGATAATGAAGATATCCACAGATTTTATTTTAATGATAAAACTGTCATTTCAAACAATTATCAGAATCAAGCTCATTTCAAGGCCTGATTCCATGGCTATGTTCTGACTTGCACACAATTGATTACGAAGAGAAGCCTGTCAATATTACTATCCCCCTATCCATCTTGGAAAAAAAATACACACTAATGGAATGCGTCTCAATTAATGGGCGAGCACGTGATGAATCCTAAGTTTCTACAAATGTTATGTTTATATCAGTTGCTATCAGAACTGAAAAAAGGTTAAAGGCTTTGTCATAATAGTGCTATTTGATTAGGATGTGGGACGAACCTGAAACCCAACCCAACGCAGTAAATTGGTCACCAAGAATGCAAATAAAAGGCATTGTTAATTAGATACAAGGGCTGCAGAACTGGGATACAAATTATATCTTCAAGGACAAAATATGAGTTTCAGGTATGGGATGCAAAACATGAATTCATTGTGGGACCAAATCCAGTTCTGAAACTTCAAAAGGCTTAAAGATAAGGCATGTTGCAACCCACATAGCCTCATCACAACTACTTGGATTGGCTACATGAATCTTTTTGCTACAATTAGGTCTAACAAAACCGAAATCCATACTTGAGTGAAAAATAAGATCATCAATTCTTAGATAATTGGGCTTCCCCAAAATAAAGACCAGAGGATAAAAGAAAGAAGAGAGATTGAGGGCACCTTATTGTAGAATGATGCATGCTTGGTAGCTTAGAATAGCTTCTCTCTGCATTTGCCAAGTAGGTGCATTGGAGATTTGCTGCATAGAAAATGGAAAATCATGTACCAGGAAGAGATATCACTCTCCATTTTTCACCTTTAAAAAAACCAAAAAAAACTGCTAGCACTCTATCCTAACCTGCTTCCCTACCCCATCTCCCAACTTCAGTATTAGTCATAGCAACGCAGCAACTAATTGTGCTCAAATGTCAAACACGGATTAGATAATATGGTACAATTTTCTATGCATGATACTCTCGTTAAAGCTGGTCATGTGAAGTTAGGCACTTGAATCAACTCAAATCAACCATAGTCCCGATTACTCCGGGTCAGCACGAGAACTGCACATAATTAAATAACAAAATTCTGGCTGCAAAACTCACCTTTCCAATCCTGGAGGAGTTTTTCATTGACAGACGAACCGGCCACATTTTTTATTACTTCATCTAGAATACTCAGAGGAGCAGTCTTTATCTCCTGGATAATATTATATATAGGCTTCCCATTCTCCAGGTATATGTGATTGTTTGGATGCCTACTTTTACCACCAGCATGCTGCTCAAACTCATGGGCACTGACAATCTGCATATGAGACTCAATTCCTTAGTAAAAATTGTACATCCCATAAATTACAAACATAACACTCCAACAACAAATCAGAAACCTACTGTCGAGAAATTGCACATTGAGCAGCCACACATGTATCCACCATCTTTGATGATTCCAACAAGCTCTCTCTGTCAATCATATAAATGGGAAAAATATAAATAAAACAAAAGGCAAAAAAGAAATAATTGAGCTTGAATTATCATTGACTTGTCCACTAAAACAAAATTGCATACACAGAAACTGCAACTCACATTCCCAGAAGTAGAAATATACTTCACTTTCGCTCCATCTAAAATTCGAGTCGACAAGAGCTTTTTCACATTATTTGGGTAGCTGTCCAGAACAACCTTCTCAGACATCCTGGCATCAGTATTGGTAGGACAGAATAAAGACTGATGACTTCCATGAAACCCTGAGCTGCTGATGTCATTTACTGGAA
Source organism: Adenophora triphylla var. japonica (assembly GCA_022495995.1). NCBI lineage: Eukaryota > Viridiplantae > Streptophyta > Magnoliopsida > Asterales > Campanulaceae > Adenophora > Adenophora triphylla. The sequence goes on along the minus strand of JAFEMH010000047.1, from coordinate 135,565 downwards.
AGCGGTTCAACCAAGGCGCCGTATGAAGCCCATCACCTAGTGCATCAGTCATGGGCTGAGAGGCCGAAACAGGTAACTGATTGTCGTAATCCACCTTCCGTTTGCTGAATTTGAACGTAATTTTCCTAATTCCCGTTGTGGTATTGACATGCTTTGGAATCTCAAGAACGACATGGGAAGTTGCCATTGTGTCAGGAGCATCCGTCTTCCCATGCTCTTCTTCACTCGGGCTCTCCAGACTAGTTGAACTCCCAGAACAAGTTGACGAGATTTCACCAGGACCACCCTGGACACCTCTTACTACCTCCACAGCTGGTTGACTATCAACAGCCTGATTACTCGAAGCATTCTCTCGAGGAGACAAATTTGGGTTCGAAACCTCCGAGCATATATCATCATTCGAGAACTCCTTCACCTCTTTCTTATCAAAATTCTCTACAGCAACTTCATTCAAAGAACCTTTTTCCAGTTTCTCATCACGAGACTCTTCCAAAATACAATCCAAATCCCCCTTAACCTCCTCAATATCACTCAAAGCTTCTTTCAACTGCTTCTTAGCGCAAGGCTCAAAAATCTCTATATCAGAGCCATTCGCCACCGAACACTCATGGTCGCGCTTCGTTTGTACCTTTTTACTATCCATCTCCACATCACTCAACACTGCAACACAAGCTTCCCCTTCTCCCATCCAAACGCAATCCCTCTACAAACTAAAATATACTATCAATTAAACCAACAATTAAAAAAAAAAAAAAAAAAAGAACCCTAATCATTCACGACAGTAAAAATCTCACTTTAAATTGCATGAACAAATCAAACTTTGAACATTTCACAATACAAAAATTAGGCAAAATCAAAATTAGCTCACTCCTTCAAGAATAATATGTATTCCAATGATTGAAAAGCTAAATTAAAAACAAACCTCTTCAAGCACAAGAATTTTATCGAACAAGAGATACGCATGCAGTAGTGATTACAAGAGATCTGAGAGAGACTGTCTAATTACCAAAATTAAAATTTATCTGATCTAAAACATATACAGATCTGGAATTATTCAATCCACGAAAAAAAGTTTCAAATTAGGGTTTCTGTGTGTGTGAGAGAGAGACAGAGAGGAAGAGAGAGAGATTCTGTTATGGTTTTTCCAACTAACGGAGAGAACGGTAACGAACGAAACTGAAATTTTTTTTATTCGCGGGAGAGAGAGAGATGAGAGAGAAAGTGGAAATAAGAAATGGGAAGAGATAGGAAGGAAGGAAGGAAGGAGACGGGGGACGTGGATACGGTTATCATTTTATATTTGTGTGGGGTCTACTTACGATGAGTCCTTGGGTTTTGGGCCACGTGGAGTTAGGCTGAGGATTTATTTGGGTTGATTTGTCATTGGACGAGTGGGATTATGACACGTAATAAGGCCCAGTTCCTTAAGAAGCGCTTAAGGCCCAATGCGGGCCAACTACCAAAAACATTCAACTACCATAATATTACGACACCTCATCTTCTCTCTCCGTCCACTTAATCATTCAACTACTTTCTCAACTACACCCCCCACAATAAGCTAGTTTAGTTTAAAATTCAACTCCTCCCAACTCATCATTCTATACCCCACCACTTTGAGTATTTTTTTTTTGTGTTCAAATCAAATGAAACTTATATCAATTTGTAGGGAAAAAAAAATGATGAATTTTGGTGAAAAAAAAAATTTAAAAAAAATGAATTACTAGGTGATAATTAAGCTCAAATTGAAAAATGAGTGTTTTTTTTTTGTGTCCAAATCAAATGAAACTTATATCAATTTGTAGGGAAAAAAAATGATGAATTTTGGTGATTTTTTTAAATCATTTATTATGAGATAATTGAGCTTAAATAATTGGGTGAAAAAATAATAAAGTACAGACCAACCATTGGCTGACACTTGGCATATCAGGAAAAAACAAAAAAAAAAAGAAAATTCATGCGCCTCAACGCGCCTCTTCCCCGCGTGGATTCCACGCGCCTTCTCCAAGCCAATGACCGCGCGACACGTGTCTCAGGCGGGCCCCTTCCTTTCCTCTTCAACCGGGTTGAACCTTCTCAACTCATCCCCCTCAACTACCCCCCTCTCAACTCCTTATTAAACACATTCAATCATCCAACTCACCCTCAACTACCCATTCAACACCCTTATTGTACATAGCCTAAGTACATAACAGAAAATTTGATTCTAGGATTAATTCTCCTAAGGCCCCTCAAAACAAATGAAACTCTTTATGAGGACAAGATATTTTCATTTTTCATTTATTTCCCTAGGGTCCACAAGGGAAAATGTTTATTTTCCTAAAGCCCCAAATAAATTTAATGAAATAATGTAAACACGAAACTGTTCTTTCTCACACAAACCCTAAAAAGATGATCACCCTCCTCTTCATTGTCATTTTGATGTATCATTTCTCTTTATTCTCTACCCCTTTTCTCTAACCCTCATCCCCTTCTTCCTAGCTCCCTTACCCCCATAGTCGGTCATTCTCGTCACTGTCTACCAACTTTTCATTTCCCTCAACAAATCGGTGACCTTTTACCTATTATTCGGCAACCTCTCTCCTTCAAGATTCCTCATCTTCTTGGAAACCCTATAATCGTTCTTTCTAGGGTTTGTTTATTAACGACCACCAATCCTAGATCTAACTGCCTAGTTTCGACCTCATCGTCTCCAACCATATCTTTGTCGGAAGCCAATAGATCCAACTACTCTACATTACCGCACTACCTAGACCCTCACCCTTCATCATCATCCCCCTTTCTTTCTCTCTTCTTGTTTGGCCTTTGTCTTCTCGGGTGCTTCCCCAACAACATATCGTCTTCGTCTCTCTCCAGACTGCAAGTGAGGAATTATTCATGGATTTCTTCAACAACAGTAAAACCAAAAATGAGATGCACCCTTGTGATGTAATTTTATGTTTTTCTATCACATTTCTCTTGTCAAAACTAGGCATGTTATTGAATTTCAATAACTTGTCCTTTATCACCTGATTTTTTTTTTGTCAAAACAAGGAGCGTGTCTTGATGAATTTTGTTGTTATTATTTTATTTTTTTTTGGCATTCAGCTTCGTTTTTTTGTTGATTTTTTTATTTTGAACTTGAAATTTAAGTGTGAGAGTTATGTCTCAAAACTAAAATTAGTCTGAAACATAACTCTCACAATTAATTTTATTTAACAATTTTCCAAATCTTTTAATTTCTGTCTTTAAGAATTGTATTGGGTTTTTTTGGTTTTGATAGTTATGTATCAGTATCATTAGAGTTTTTTTTTTGCTATGATAGTTATCTATCAAAGCGGGCTGTCATTATTTGTGTGGGGTCTAATTAAGATGAGTCATTGGGATTTTGGCCACGTGGAGTTGGGCTGAGGGTTTTCTAGGGTTGATCTGTTATTGGATGAGCTAATAGGATTCTGACACGTAATAAGGCCTAGTCCTTCCCGGGTACTAACAAGAATTTTTATTCTATAACTAATTCTCCTAAGGCCCCTCAAAAGAAACGAAACCATCTATGAGGATAAGATATTTCATTTATTTCCATATGATCCACAAGGGGAAATGTGTATTCCTAAGTAAAAGCCTTCGATTAATTTAATGAAATAATGTAACCCGAAACTATCGTTCCCTACACATATTCTAGGATGATCACCTCCCCTTCCCGTTCATTTTGATTTGTCCCCTCTCTACATTATCTCTCCCTTCTCTCCAACCCTCATCTCTTTTTTTCCAGTTCTCTTAACCCCCCCTATAATCGGCCATTCTCGCCATTGTCCATCGATTTCTCATCCCCCTCAACAAACGGCGACCTTCTGCCTATTTTCGCAGCCTATCTCCTTCGTGATCCACTCCCCTTCCCGAAAACCCTACTATCTTTTTTCTAAGGTTTGGTTGTTCGTCAACCAAAATTCTATTAAATATTTAATTTTAAGTTATATTTAGGGCAATTTGCTATTTGGTTATCTAAGGTTGTATGACCTTCGCAATTTGATTTCCAACATTGAAAATCAGACAATCTGATTCCACAGTTTGCCATTTTGTTGCAAATTGATATAAAACTAACTTTCTGTTAGATTTGTAATGGAGAAGGTGTCATATGCCATACACATGACTTTTTAAGGGCATTTTGGTCAATTCACAGAGTATGAAAATAATAATGCTCTTCAATATCCTTATAGATGTTTAACATAATATGAAGGACCATATAAAAAAAAATTATTTAAATAATCCCCCTCCCTTTCCCCATAACATCTTCTCCCTCAATTTCAAAATTGCTCTTTTGCCCCCTGCGTCACCTTGCACCTTAAGCCCCCTATTCTCCCGCGCCACACACACGCTATCCGAATTGATTTGATGGCAGAGAAGAGTTTTACGATGATTCTCTTCTAGCTTCTTGTCTTGTGATACCGATTAATGTATTTAATTTAATTTTGCTATTAATTTCAATATTTGAATGTTATTTTCTTTGTTGGGTTTCCTGTAACGCCCCAAAATCCGGTCCTATTTTCAGGATCCCAAATTTTGGACGCATTACATAATTTAACAAGAGCTATCATCAAGATACATTCAAAATATTTTATTAAATAAAAATTTCTCCAATCAAAAATATAATTATTCATCCCTACTAGTCTAGGGTTACATCTCAAATGACATAATACTTATTACACAACATCCTCAACAAACTAACTAATAATCTTCGAACTTCCAACTAGCTCACACTAGTCTTCGTCCAAAGAAAAGAAAGAGGTGAGCGAACAATGTTCAGCAAGATAATATACGGACCTCTTCGAGTACTAAGAAGAGGTGACCGCAAAACAAATGACATGCAAAGAAAAATTTCCGAGCATACAATATAACAAACGAAACGAACTAAGCTCAAGTACAAATTTTAACAAATTTGAATACGAATCAATACTAAACGAATAATCAAAGGTTCAAATATAGCATGATCACTTAAGTGATCTAATGACCTCAATAAACACGAAAACCCACACAAGGTACGAAAAGCCCACAAAAAACGCTAAAGCCCACGAAGAGCATAATAGCTCACAAATAGCCCCAAAACTAAACAGTGTATTCGTAACACCGCATTATTAATCCTCATTAGTGTAATTTCCTTAATAGGCCAAATCAAAATACGTCGTTACTACAGGTTGTCTAACTTAACGTGACATGCGAAGAGCAAAGTGATAATGAACAACAAATATAGATTTTCTTAACAAAGAGAAAAGTGATAGCGAATAACATTTTGAGATTTTCTAAAGAATATAATTTTAGATACAAATAATTAATAATGTGAAATTAATCAAGGCAACTTAATTTCACAAATGCCAAAATTTAGATTTCAAACGACTAAATTCGAATGAGGCAAAGCTAATATCAACCGAGGTTAGCTTAAACGTTTCAAGAACGGTAATTTCAAGAAAACTTAAGAATACAACCAAGAAAATCACGATGACAATAAACCTAAAGACGAGTAATCACTTACCTCAATTATGCAGCCTTAAGGAAAATACTTAAACTCGTGCAAGTCGCCTAAGCTTGTTTGCCAAAATCTCTTAGGGTCAAATTATAGTTTATCAAATCTCTATGTCACGACTCTAACCTTAGGTTCTATGTTGAGTCATGCTTAATCATATATTTGGAGGGCAATTCAATTAAGTATATGTGTTGCATTTGATTGATAACAATTTTAAGTGTTAATTAGTAAGTTATAAATAATATGCTATTTTAAAAAAGTATAAATAAAATAAAAATAATTAAGTAATGTGTAAATGGAAATATTAGGAGAGAGGAGTGAAAATATAATATTGGAAAATTAATTAAACATTTCATTATAATGCTTGAGGTGCTTGAGTGTAAATGGAGTAACTTAAAGGATTTAATGAAGGAAGGGGTTAAATATTGGAGGGGCTTTAGTGGAAATTGGGAATGTTTATCCTTTGAAATTTAACTAAGAAGCCTCATTTGTTCTTCTTCATCAGCTCAAGTCTTTAGCAAATCCATGGAATTCCAAAACCCTGGCTTCCCCTTCCAAAAATCATAACAAATTCAATACCTTTTCGTTTTCAAAACAGTTCGCGTATTCTTGTTCGTAGCGGCAAGGGGAGCGCATCTATCCGGTCAAATAAATATTTCATTTTTCACTATTTCGGTAAGTTATTATGACTTCTTTCAATTAATTATTCATTCCAAGATTCAATAAATATTTCATTTTTCACTATTTTGGAACCATTTTCCTTGAACTAGAAAGCTTGGAAATAGTAAGTGGGCTTGGTGGTATGGTTGTGGTAGAAAGAGTATGGGGAAAATTTATATTATGGTGTTCATGGTAATGGAATGGTTGCATGGCAAATGGAACCAAGTTTTGTAACAAATTGATGTTGGTTAGTGTTGGATTGTAATGGAAAGGGTATGGAATGGTTTGGTTTTAGTTTTCGGTCCAGTTTTGTACCAATTTTATGTCCTTAAAATAGAGTAAATTTGGTATATGTCACTTATGAGTTGGTTGCTGATGTTGTTGCTGAATTTTGGGTTTCTGGACAAAGGGCACGACTCGTGCTCTGTGGCACAAGTGGTGCACGAGTCATCCTTTGAGAATTGGCCTAAGTAGTGCCCTATTAGGGACGACTGAATCTGATGGGAATGCAATGGGCACGAGTCGTGCCCTGGGGCACGAGTCGTGCCATGCCCTGCAACCTCTGAACCATTTTTCAAGCATTATAAACCTAATCTACCTAGAACATAATTGAACCTTCTTCAACTATAATTAAAGTAGAACACTTTAGCTATACAATGATGTCTTACTTGGTCAAAATGGAATTGTGAAAGAGGTTTAAATATTGTTCGGAAAATGGTTGACAGTCTTGATTTGCAACTTAACCAAAGTTAGTCAAAGCTTATTAATTTGACCTTGCACTTTTATTGAGGTTACTCAGGGTATATATGGAACACTACCATCAAAGTATAATGTATGAATAACAAAATGAGATATTAACATTTCAATTGTGATCATTTGAAGATGTTTAAATGATTGGTTAAAGAGGTTGAAACCATTGATTCCATTGAACCTAACTTGCTCAATATCCTTATATGATTGAAGTACATTCTTGAAGGGTTATCATAAGTGTGTAGACCTTATGTGTTGCACCTTTTTCATTTGATGACATCTTTAGGATGTGATTGATTAGGGTTCTCTACTTTGGAATCCTAAGTTGAATTGAATTGGTTCAAGGATGGTTTAGCCTTAGTGCTACTTGTGGTTGATATTTATTATCATGTTGCTATCATATTGATATGCTATATAGGTATGGTTCCCTACTTTGGAATCATACATTGATTGTTTATTAAGCAAGTATTTATTACTGTGTTTATATTTAAAGTCCAGCTGGTACTTGATTGTTTGGGCAGTGGTATGGGATTATAATAGCACCCGAGTCTAGTTCATTATGATCCATACGCTGGTTCCCTTTTTCCCTTCCATTGATCATGGTTTGGGTAGTGGACTAGCTCGGCCCTTTATGGGTGAGGCTCTAGTTTCACTTCGGGGTATGACTTTGTGTCATTTTCACATGTTTGTTGTTATTGTGATTGGGTTCCGGGACCGCTTCTTCAGCTGTTGATGCTGCTCAGATTGGGATATCCACTTGTGATTGTTATATCCATTTGGGATTAAACCTTGGCTCAGTATCCTTCTAAGTGTTACATTATGCATTTTTGAATCATATATATATATATATATATATATATATATATATATATATATATATATATATATATATATATATATATATATATATATATATATATATATATATATATCTTTTATGTGATAAGAATGTGATTATATATGATGATTGATTGTTATGCTTTCATAATGTGATTGCATGTCATATTGTTGCATACTGACATAATAACTTGCTGAGATTTTTCTCACCCCGTCCTTTTATTGTTTTCTTAGATAAAACCGAGCCAGGGGCTAAGCTACGTTGAGCAGAGGGCGCCTAGTGGGGATTGTTTTGTAAAAGGTATTTTATAAGGCTACATTATATAAATGTATAACCTTGGATAGTATTCCGAAATCGTAACTTGTTGTCCTTCTTTTGAATCTTTTAAAGGGTTGTAAATATTTTAAATTTGGAACTACGTTCCGTGGGTTGCAAATAAGTGTGGTTGGTTTGTAAATGATTTGAACGTGGTGTGAGTTAGTATTTGAAGTGGAATGGTTTTCCCATTAATCGGAAGTTAGAAAAGTTTTCTTAACGTTAAGCAGGTTTTGAAATTGATATATTTTGGAAAGGACATTTTGAAAGTTTTTTTCGAAAAGAAAGGCGTCTTCAGAGCGTGTCTCGACTTGGGGCCAAGTAGGTCCCCGGTTCGGGGCACGTCACTCTAAGATTCCCAGATTTAATTAAAGTCTAGGGGCTTGGTTAAACTATAAATTAAAAATTATTATGGTTCTAAATGTCAACTATCATAATTTATAAACTGATCTTATAAAAATATTTTAGTCGATTTTAACAATGAAAACTATAATAAAGTACAAGGGTGTTAACTGAAACTTTTTAAGGGTACCTAGACTTCTTAACGTGCTACTCCCCTTCTAACACTCTCAGACCACTCCCATCGGTGACCCTCAAGGGAGGGTCACCATAAGAGACAAAATCAAAAAGAAAAAAAAAATAGAAAGTCATCAAAATTCATGACTTTGGACAACTAGCCGACCCAAAATAGAGCCAGGTTGGGTCACCATTTTTTTTTTTTGTTTCACCAAATTATTTTGATTTTGTGTTTATATAAATATATTTTTAAAATTAATATATTTTATATAAAATAAAAAATATATCAAAATTTATAATTTTTTTTATAATTGTATGGGTAATTATTTTTAATAATTGTACGTGTAATTTTAAAAATATTATTACTAATACATTATTTTTAAAAATAAAATGATAAGTATTTTAGGTAAGTTGAAGTAAAGAAAAAATAAATATTTTATTTTTAAAAGGTTGGGTTGGGTTGGATTGGGTCGAGGTCACTGATGGGAGTATAAATTATATAAGGTTGGGAGTGTGTATATGGAAGTGAGAGAAATTAATATTTTATTTGAGATTGGGTTGGGTCGGGGTCACTGATGGGAATAGTCTCACACAAGTCATTTTAATATGTACTTTGACCAATTAAATATGTACACACACATACTTGCATGACATAAACATCATACATGATTTGCACATCAATAAGCACATACTACATACATTCAGCATACACACTGACTCACCCACACAAACGCATTCGGCATACACAGATTCACACACATAACATAACCCATTTTTTACACCTATTCTATACTAATAATTTGACATACTCCAAGGCACTAACACACACATGCAAATTTACGCACACACAAACAGACAAACACACATTGAAGCATACAATATTGCACAAGGACACACACAATTGCACAACACATACTAATTAATAGACAGACACACCACAGTTTACCATTCAGATCAGCCCTCCCCTTTTTGATTTTAATCTGGCCATTCAATTGTCTTTTCTAAAATGTCACTATTATTTACTAGTTATAATTAAAACAGCAACTACTACAAAATAATGGACAGAGTATTCAACTTATAAGTTATCTAAATAAGTCTCTTATAATCGACTAAGCCTTCCTTATCTTCCTTACTGACTTCTGCCCACACACTCTCTTTTAATCTTGTCAAAGTATAATCAAAATTCTAGAATGGAAAATTTATACCCAAGTCTCTTATTTATACTAAATGAAACGTTAATTACAAGGTAGATACTTTCACTATATAATGAGAATATGAAGTAGGTTCATGACACTATTAAGTTCATCCTTTATCCCATGTATGAGATATCCAAAGTAATTAAATAAATTTTATTTTCTAATTATTAATTATTTATTTAATTTATTTATTTATTTTCTAGTTAATACATTTTTTGAATGAAAAAACTTAAATTTTTATTTTTTTTTTCATGATGGCGGTGGTGTGATGGTTGAGTTGTTGTGATGGCCGAAACTTGCCGGCGGCGTTGTCATGGTCGATGTGGGTTGTATGGGTTGATGTGGGTTATATGGGTTGATGTGATTTGGGGATGGATTAGGATAAACTGGTGAAGGAAATTGAATTCATGGATGGTGGGTGGGTGATTATTTTGGGGATTATGTTGATGGTGTTGGTGGTGGCGAAGGGTCACCATGGTTGACACAGTGGTGGTGAAAGATCCTAAGATGGTGGTAGATGTGTTATTAAGGAAGATGAATATGGATCTCCTCGTGAAATAACATATATGCCCCTAAGAACGTCATGTGTATGGCATATGACACCTTCTCCGTTAAAAATCTAACATAAAGTTAGTTTTTTATATCAATTTGCTAGGGGTGAGCTTGGTCCGGGTTGGTCCATTTTTTTGGAAAAAAAAGAGAAAATCGGAACCAGACCAATAGTCCGGTTCTCAAAAAAAAATAGAACCGGAACCAACCCAATAGGTGTGAGAACCAATACATTGGTCCGGTCCAGAACCAATAAAAGACGTACCAGAACCAGAACCAAAACAATACTATGATTTTTTTTACTTTTGACTATTTAATACAAAACGGCAGTAAGCCAGAATACATTGGTCCATTTTTTTTAATTTTGTCTTTTCAGACTACCACCACCATTGCCACCACTACTACAACAAATCACAATTGTAAAAAATGGCAGTAAGCCAGAATGCAAAACACCATCAAGACTGAATTTTTATTGATGAAAACTAAGTATTTAATGTAATTCAAAGAACGAGAGAGACAGAGGATTTGGTACCTTGGGGTTTTGTATTTATACTTAGGGTTTTCGGACCGTGAAACGAAATACTGGAAGTCTCAATCTGCCATAATTCGGCCGCAGAGCGCACAGAGCGCGATCGCCCTTGTCATGTCGCGCGGTCGCGCTGAGTTATTGTAATTTTGGCGCGGCCGCTCCCTTTTGCGCGCGTCGCTCGCCCTTGCCTCGGCCAAGGCTCAGAGAATGCAGACATGCCTCGGCCAGCTCCCTATCTTCCTCGGCCAATGGCCTGATTGGTACGGCCAACGGGCCAAGTCTCTTTCCTGGCCGGCCAATATATATAATATATATATATTGGTTCGGTCCTGTTCTAGAACCGAATTTTAAAACCTGAAACCGAGACCAGACCAATTATTCGGTTCTTCAAAAATTATGGACCAAGACCAAACCAAAAAATTGGTTCGGTCCAATTTTCATTGGTCCGGTCCGATTCTTTCGGTCCGGTCCGATTTAAACAAAAAATGTGCTCACCCCTGCAATTTGCAACAAAATGACAAACTCAGGAATCAGATTGTTCAATTTCAATATTGGGAACCAAATTATGAAGGTCATAGAAACTTAGGTAAGCAAATTGCGATTTTCCATTATTTTTATCATCCCAATGATAATATATAAATATTTATTGAGAATATTAATAATGGTGTATCAATAAAATGTTTTCGATTTTTATTAGGATTATTAAATGAACTTAAAGTTATGTTGAAATTCGGGAAAAACGTGTTTCTTCTAAGAGATTTGAAAAAACATGTTTTCAAAATGTGTGGTACTATGATTGTAAATAATTGAAATTTGTTTTAAAACAAAATATCTTTGTTAATAACCAAAACTTGTTTAAAAATGCACGGTGTCATTTGTGTAAAGAAGGAGAACTAACACAATGTGTCTCATTAACACTACCACACTCTTTAACACTATCACTTGCATCCCTCTCTGGGACATCGTAAAAAAAAAAAAAAAAAAAAAAAAAACTACAACTTGCATTTTTTAATACAGGCTATCACTCTTTAACTGATACTTTTTAACACTAACATTGATGACTCTTTAACTCTATTTCTGCCATTTTTTTCACACACGCTGCTACTATTTACACACAATGACGATGCCACACTTACCAAAAGGGGGCCATTCGAACCCCATGATTTTGGAGCTGTTTCATTTTTTTCCACTATCAAATTTAGAAAAATATTATTTTTACCATTAAGAACAATAATTTTATCCATTTTGACCCCCTTTAATTTTTTTTAAAATACCACTTCATTATAATCTTGACACCTTTCTATTACAATCCTGCCTTCGCCCTTGTTAAAACACATTGATATTTATTAACAAGTGTTAGTGTGAATGTTTATAAGTGCCAGTTTCAATATTTATAAGTCCTTTTATAAATAACTGACACTTTATATATTAGCACTGAATTTACGAGAATAACGCGTGTTTTTTGAGAAAACAGTTTTTCTAAGTGTTAGAATAATGTTTTTTTTTTCTTGACCTACTAAAAAATAGAGCTCTTTTTTTTAAAAAAAAAATGAAAATTATAAAAAATGAAAACTTCATTCTGATAGTATAATTAAGAGGCGTTAACCAATAAGTCCTTTAGCCAAATGCATACTACCTCTAAGAACTGACAATTTCAAATCTCGCCAATAAGTCTCTGGACCATTTTGCCCTTGTCACTCTATTTTCACGATTGTGTTATTTCACGGTTGTGTGATTTCTCAGTTGTGTGATTTCACAGTTATGTGATTCCACAGTTGTGTTATTTCACAATTATAATAAATTGATTTCTCCTCAAAATTTGAAAATGCAATATCTTAAAATCTAGAAATCGAAAAAATAATCTGAAACCATCGTATTAATCGTATTGTTAAAATGAATCAAACAATTACATTCAAGATATGATTCAAATTTTAAAAATAAAAAATTTATTTTTCACTTGTAAAAAATAAAAAAAATCATTTCTCAATTGATTTCACAGTTGTATGATTACACATTGTGTTATTTCACAGTTGTTTGAATTCACAGTTATATGATTACACAGTTGTGTTATTTTTTTATTTTTCACTTGTAAAATCATTTCTCAATTGATTTCACAGTTGTATGATTGTACAGTTGTGGAATTTCGCAGTTGTTTGATTTCACAGTAGTGTGATTTTTACAATTGTGTGATGATATATGCCCTTTAAACATTTGAGACATTCATTTTTCATTTGTTCATTATTGAGTATAAAACTGATAAATTTATCTCTCGATTTTCATAAATGATACTCAATTTCTCAAATGTTTAAATTTAAAATTGATAAATTCATCTCTCATTTTTTTCACAATTGATATTCAATTTTTCAAATTTTAATTTAAAAAATTAAGACATTCATTTCTCATTTGATACGCAATTTAATAACTGATAAGTTTAAATTTAATAACTGAGACATTATTTCTCATTTGTTCATAATTGATACTCAATTTAATAACTGAGATGTTTAAATTTAATAACTGAGACATTTTTTTAAAAATAAATATAAGTTTGATTGATGAAATAAAAAACATCAATAAACTTTTAGTTAAACACATCACAAATTTACACCATATTAAACCCTAACAACAAACCATACCAACAATTCCCAAAACTAACTACTAAATACTAATTAAACCATAAAATTAACCATGAAATTAAGCCCTCTTGCCTCGCCAACTGAATATCCTTAGGCATAATAGTAACCCTCTTAGCATGAATTGCACAAAGATTAGTATATCCTCAAACAGTCCAACCAAATACGCCTCCGCCGCCTCTTGGAGAATTGCGACAGCGCTGCTCTGGAACCTGCGGATGTGGTGCCCAAGATCGCGGCTCTTTTTTCTTTTGTTGAACCGCTTTCTCGTGTAAGGGGGTCACCGCCTCACATCGGTTTGAAGACATTCGGTTTAAATTAAAAACGGAGTCGCCACGCAATTTTGAATTCCTCAAAAATTTGAAAAAAAGGATTTGGGTCCGGAGGTTAAGTTACCCCTTGGGACGAACGTTTGACGTTCACCCAAGGAGCCTGCCGAAGCAAGTCTTCCAAGATTCGATTTTCATGCTTGCCTTTGTGCTCTCGTGTGTGGGATGTGTTTTGGTAAAGGAGGGAATGTGCCAAGTGGTCTTCCGGACGTATAAACCATGAGTTGGTTATCGCTCGGGATTCCTTGGATTTTGATATGTTCGGGACTTTGAGCCCGTGCTCATCTTGGACTTACGACCATCATTATGAGACCTTGGGTCACATGTGATCGATATAGGGATGCCTCTTTTTATAGTCCAAGAATGAGACTCTTTAGAAAGGAAGGACCTTTGCCCATCAATTCTACATCTTGAGACGATTGGAGCTTGATAGGGACATTTATGCTCGTCTCAAGTGATGATCGGAGATGTAGGGGCTCAAGTTCATCATTTTCTAAAGGAATATCCGGCTATGTCATCTTTATGTGGAGGAAATGATGTAAAGATAGGACCTTTACACCATTACGCTTCAAGAGATGCTTCAAGTACCAAAGGGACTAAGGAAAGGGGTATAAAGATTGGATTTTTATACTCATCCTATGCCTTTTTGTGCCTTATGAAGGTCACTAGGCAATCCTTGGAGAGTGATCCAACCATGAGGGACATGGGGAATGCATTTTAAAGTAAAGATGACATTTTTATGCTAACATATGTAATGAACATGATGCAAGCTAAGACTAAGAATGTAAAGGGAGGACCTTTATGGCTTTCCTATGTCCTTTAAGAACCATTTAGGTGGACAATCCTTGGAAGCAAGGTCTATGGGAAGGGGGATGACATTTATGAATAAAGATGACACTTTTAATGAAAAAAGATGACATTTTTATATGAAAAATATGCTATTTTCACATCATCATGTGAGAGATCCACCTGTTAGGTCCCAAATGGTAAGAATCAGGCTAGAGGGGGGGTGAATAGCATGTTTAAAGCTTTTTGGTGAAAACTTTTAATCGTAGAAAATGCTTGAAGGCAATACACTGGCTAACCGGTAAAGAGATTTTGCACAGCGGATATAGAACCGGTAAAGTGAAGTTTAAACACCAGTAAATCAAAAACTGTTGGGTATGCATGTTTTAACCCTCCTATTTTGTATTAGATTTGATTGATACCATAACCTCCTATCTATTTTAAGGACTTTAGGACCCTATGTAATGAAGCTTAGACTTCAATTTTTTAGCTAAGTCCATTTTATAGAATAGGTTAATCTTAGGCTTAAAGACTGGCACAAGATTCATTGAAAGCAAGGTTGCAGTTCCAGCAGTATTCAAAACCGCCCTATGAACCGCACCTGTAACCGCAAGTGTAGTTTCACCTTGAATCTGCCTATTTGAACCAACCGCATGCAACCGCCCCTGAACCTCATCCTTGTAGTTCATGAGCAACCGCATCTAAGCAACCTCATGGTGTAGCAAATCGCACATTCCTAACCGCGTCTCACCAACCGCATCCAATGATTGGCTACTTAAAGTGAACAACTTTTTATCCGTTGGAATCCACGTCAGCAATATCAAAAGTCAACCACCATATCTTGTCACGTGATTCAATGTCAGAAAAGATCTGCAAGGATCTTGAAAAGGTGACAGTGTCCTAACCTCATTGCTTGCAGCTGGAGCCCGATCGCCTTTATCTCGCAGCACTGTACCAAAGGACAAAAGTGGTTCTTTGTGGACCAATAGGATTGCATCAAGTACCGTCCTTACAATTTCTGTATCCAACGGCTAGTTTCTTGATGCTTGGGTATAAATACCCCAATCTTCACCATTTGAAGATTGCTTGAAAAATTGAGAAGTGTTGTGTTCATAGAAGCCGAAGCTCGCCTTAAATTGTTCAACCCTTTGAATCTTCATCTTCATACTTCAAGAAATATTCTCCGGCTTAAATCAAGCCTTAACACATTCAAGAATCATTGAGCTCTACATCTCGCGATTTAAAGAGCCTTGATCTTGTCCTCACACACACACCTCATTTGTTCTAATCACATAGATTAAACACTTGAGATACACTGGTTATAGTTTTGGATTTGTTCTTCATAGAAAAGATTTTATTGTACTTTGTAATCTCTCAAATACTTAATATAAAATCTCTCTTAGAAATCCAAGACTAACCATCTTGGTAGTGGACGTAGATCGTTTATCGATTGAACCACTCCAAATATTGTGTTCTTACTTTCTGCATTTATATTTACTTGTGCTTACTAATTATCTTTCTGTTTCTCTGTTTGATCTTTATTTAGTTATCCATTATTGTGAAATAGTGTTTGGAGTTAACAAAGTCAAAACACACGTGTTTGTAAAACCGCTCTTCAGAGAAACCGCACCACCAAAACCGCATTTTACAAACCGCCTCTCAAAACCGCTTTACACTCTATTATTCCGCTGTGCATTTTACATCATTACTTGCAGTCTATTATTAACTGCAAGAGGATTTTGTAAGCAAGAGGTTTAGTTTTTAATTGAGGGCGAAAAATTTTAAACAGCTATTCACCCCCTCCCTCTAGCTGTATTTTCACCCTTGTTGCCACCTTTGGGACCAACAAGTGGTATCAAAGCCAACACATTTTAAAACCACTGTTTTTCAAGCTTAACAGCTTGTGTGTCGATTCGATATGGCAAACACAAAGACAATGACTACTGTTAACTATTCACACATTCCAATCTTGGACGAAGACCACTTTGACATCTGGAAGTGCCGAATGCTCATTCATTTGGAAACCATAGATGAAATGCTGGTGGAGTGCGTGATCAATGGCCCGTTAGTTCCAATGAAGGCCAACACAGATGCAACCACCAGTGCAACAATTCCAGAGGTCAAAAAGCCAAAAGAAGAGTGGTCGGATGAAGAGAAGAGATTGGTTGCCTTGACAAAGAAGGCTAGGCACATCATTTCCGGAACCCTCCCGTATCAACTCTACGTAAAGTGATGTACCTCAAAACCGCAGCGTATGTGGGATGCCATTGAGAGCTACCTCGAAGGTGATGATGAATGCAAGGAAACCAAATTATATGTCGTTGAAAGATCATACAACAACTTCAACGTAAAATCCAACGAAACCTCAAGCGCCAAACCTACGACCGATATGTTGAGGTAGTTAATGCTTGTAGATCTCTTGGCAAAACTTTAACCGATAAGGAAATCAACATGACTTTCCTATCTGCTTTAGGTTCTAAATGGGTAAATAAGGCTACCTCTTTAGAAGACTCCAAAGTTTTGGGTACTTGGTCGTTAAGTAACTTGTACGCCAATCTTAGAGTCTATGAATTAAAATTAAATCATATTGAAGAGATTGAAGGAAAAACCAAATCGCTTTCCATGTCCGTAGTGGAACAAGAGGAGAAACCATCTACATCCAATCAAACCGCTGATCCTTCCATATCAACCTCATCACTCATCGAGATGGATGATGATGATTTTGCCATGTTTGTGAAAAGATTCCAAAAATTTAGAAAATCCTCAAAACCTTTCACAAAATCATTTTCAAAAGGCAAACCTCCCCGCAACGTTTTCTAAGGCCGGAGATACAAAGAAAAGAGTGATCTAGTTTGCTACAATTGTAGAAAACCCGGCCACTTTGCATCCGAGTGTCCACACCTAAATATGAATACATGAAAAGAAAACCTCTCTGCGAAATTTTCTCGTCGCAAGGGAATGGTTGCCGAGGAGGAAGAGAATTCCAAGGAATTAGCAACTTGGATTGAAACAGATTCTCGATGATGGAAGTGATGATGAAACCGAAGAGGTTAATCTGCTTAATTGCAGATGCTTCCGATGAATCGGATTCGAGTCGGTCGAGTTGCAAGATATGGAAGAAAAGGAGGTTTCTACAAAACTTCCAAATTTTAAATTGGATGATGATATCAAACTTACTCCTAGCATTAAGATAGGAAATTGCTCGTATTCACGTCCCATTTTTCCTCCTACAAATGCTCCACCTTCAAAAACTATTCCAAAGAAGAAAATTTTAAAAAGGTGGTGGAAGAGGTTTCTCCCATGGAACACGAAAGGATGTTCAAGGAAGCCGAAATGGTGATCCATCGGTTCTCAAATCTTAAGAAAGCCTTAAGCTTAGCTCATGATGAACTTAATCTGTACAAGACGGAGAAAACCTGCGATGAGGTCTCGAAATTTCTAATCTTAAGGACCAAATCAAACAGATGACTCCTCTTGTCGATCAAAACCGCATCCTTGAAACTAAGGTTGCCGCACTTCAACTCAGGAATGATGACTTGGTAACTCAAATCGACGATCGCCAAAAGATTATTGATTCGTGGCTTAAGTCTCAATCCACCAAGGATAAAATCATGGACTTCCAAGTTCCTCCTGGAACTAAGGATGGTCTAGGGTTTGGATACGAGGAAGAGGAGAAGTGTGCATCCTCGAGTGAAAAGGATGAGGAATTTTAACCGACTAAAGAAATTCCCAAGGAGGAGCATGCTAAGGGTAAGAGTAAAGCAAGACAAGTAAATTATGTCTACCCTAAAGGAAAGCAATATGGGAAGAATTGTGTTAAAACCTAAGAATTCAAAGTGGAAGCACCCGAAGAGGAAATGGCTTATGGAATTGGTAGAATCCCCGCTCCAACCGCTTCGGTGGAAAAGGCGGTTCCGCTAACTCTAGGTACGAACGCGTCTCTTCTTCGACCGCTCCTCCCGCCTTCAAAAGAAATAGCGTTCCCGTGAAATACGTGGTCAAACCAAAGCCTGTTCCGTTTATATCACTGGAATGCTAGCCGGAACCGCACCTCCCAAACCGCTTCCTTGTCCCAAACCGAATGCAACTCCTAAGAAAAGTAAGGAGTGAGTAAAACCTCACGATGATTGTAGCTTTTATAAATGTTCTGTGTGTGATGGTTTAGGTCACAAGGCTGCAGAATGCCTTTTGCGGTTCACACCCAATGCCAGGAAGAGCAAACCTCCTTCTGTCAAACAGGTGTGGGTCGTAAAGGGTTGCTAACTTCAGGACCCAAGGAATAAAGGGGGACCTCGTTCTTAATGTTTACATTTCAGGTCCTCTCGCTTCATGGCCGGTCACTCCAAGGATAATGAATGGTATCTTGACAAAGGGCCGCTCAAGACATATGAAGGAGATAGATCATTACTTGAAGATGTCGTTGAAGCAAGTGGTCCATCTGTAACCTTTGGTGACAACAACAAAGGCAAGACCATTGGATATGGTGTGATAAGGAGAGGAAACCTAACCATTGAGAAGGTTTCACTTGTCGATGGACTCAAGCACAACCTCCTTTCAATTTCTCAATTTTGCGACAAAGGAATGCTTTACAACTTCACGTCATCAAATTGCTTTACCAAAGATAGCATTTTCGGCGTCACCCTACTCACAGGGATTCGTAAGAGTAATATTTATATTATTGATCTAAATTCTACATGTAGTATTACTAATCTCTGTTTTGTAGCTAAGAATGTGAGCGAAAATAGTTGGCTATGGCACAAGAGGTTGAGCCACTTGAACTTCAAGTATCTTGCAAAGATTGGTAGGGAAAACCTCGTTCGTGGTTTACCTAAAGTGGCTGACCACCATCCAGAGAAATGCAGTGCATGCCAGCTTGGTAAGCAGTCCGCGTCGTCTTTCACCAGCAAGACCGCTCCTTCAATTTCAAGATGCTTACAACTGCTTCACATTGATTTGTTTGGACCCGTAACCACTGTCAGCATTGGAGGAAATAGATATACCTTAGTGGTGGTGGATGATTATTCAAGATATACGTGGGTTGAGATGATGATTTCCAAAGATGACTGTTATGAGATTCTCATCGCACTATTTAGACGGCTCCAAACTCAAAAAGAAGACGACATCGTTAGTGTGCGATCGTATAATGGAACAGAATTCAAGAACAACGGTGTTGCTCAAGATTGTGATGACCATGAGATTGATCACAATTTTTCAACTGGTGTTCCACAACAAAATGGGGTTGTAGAAAGGAAGAATAGGACGTTGATTGAGGCCGGAAAGACAATGATATCTCGAAGCAAAGCCGCCTCGGTATTTACGGGCCGAAGCTATCAATACCGCATGCTTCACTCAGAACCGCTCCCTCATCAACAAAACCTATAATAAGACTCCCTATGAGCTTTGGCGAGGAAGAACCCCAACATTGCTTTCTTCAAGATCTTTGGCTGCAAATGTTTTGTTCTCTACAACGGAAGAGAAAATAGAGGTAAATTCAGAGCCAAGGCCGATGAAGGTATTTTTGTTGGGTATGCTAAACATTCTAAAGCTTTTCGTATTTTCAATAAAACTAGTTTAAAAATAGTAGAGTCTCGTCCATGTTACTTTTGATGAGCATTCTCTCCTTGAGCCACATTTGGCTCCAAATGTTGCCGATGATTTTGTTGAGCATAATGAACCAGTGAATCTCAAACCACACCCGAACCTCAACCGCAAAATCCAAAGACCCTCAACCGAAATTCCCAAAACCGCAATTTTGAAACCGCACCGAAGAACCCTCTCCGAGATGCAACTACAAGGGAAGATGAAGTTGAGAATTCCCCTATCCAAATTTTATAGAACCTCTTCACAACTTACCTTCCATGACTTGAAGGATCTAACGATGTTCCAATTGAAGATCTTCAAAGAAACCTCACCCAACCAGACTTACCCCGAAGGTTCGTGAAGTCGCTATCCTCCCTCACTAATGTGATTGGTGATCTGTTTTCCGGTGTTCAAACAAGGAGATCAAATTATGACGAGCATACTTCTCTTTATCTCAAGTTGAACCCAAGAAGATTGATGAAGCACTCCAAGACTCCATTGGGTTGTTGCTATGCAAGAAGAACTCAACCGCTTTGAAAGATGCAAGGTCTGGACTTTGGTGCCTAGACCTCGGGATCAAGGAGTGATAGGAACTAAGTGGGTATTTAGGAATAAGATGGATGAGAATGGAAGCATCACTAGGAATAAAGCAAGGTTGGTTGCACAAGGATATAGGCAAGAAGAAGGAATTGATTATGATGAAACCTTTGCTCCAGTCGCAAGATTGGAATCTATTAGGATCTTCTTAGCCTACGCCTCTTTCAAGCGTTTCAAGTTATATCAAATGGACGTGAAGAGTGCTTTCCTCAACGGTGAACTTCAAGAGACCGTATATGTTGCCCAACCTCCTGGATTTGAAGACTCCAAATTTCCCAATCATGTCTACAAACTCCAAAAAGCTTTGTATGGACTTAAGCAAGCTCCAAGGGCATGGTATGAGACTCTTTCTAAATTTTTACTAGAAAAAGGATTTAAACGTGGTAAAATTGATACAACTCTTTTTATTGCCAAATATAATGAGCATACTTTACTTGTTCAAATTTATGTTGATGATATTATTTTTGGTTCTACTAATGAGTTACTTTGCAAGCGTTTCGAAAAGTTAATGAAAAGCAAGTTTGAGATGAGCATGATGGGAGAATTAACATTCTTCCTCGGGCTTCAAATCAAGCAATGCGAAGAAGGTATTTTCATCAGCCAAGCCAAGTACACCAAGGAGTTGATAAAGAAGTTTGGATTAGAAAATTCTAAAGCATATGATACTCCTATGGCCACCGGCAATAAGCTAGATAAGGATCTCAAAGGTAAGAAAGTTGATCAAACTTTATATCGAGGTATGATCTGCTCATTACTTTATTTAACTGCTAGTAGGCCAGATATTATGTTTAGTGTCTGTGTATGTGCTCGCTACCAAGCAGATCCTAGAGAAGCACATCTTATTACAGTCAAGCGTATAATCCGCTATTTATCTGGAACCACTAACCTTGGACTTTGGTATTCCAAAGATTCGAACTTCGATCTTGTAGGTTATTCAGATGCAGATTATGCAGCTTGTACTATTGACAGGAAAAGCACTAGTGGTACTTGTCATTTCCTCGGAAATAGACTAGTTGCTTGGGCCAGCAAGAAGCAAGCTTCGCCAGTGTCAACCACGAGGCCGAGTATATTGTCGCCGGTAGTTGTTCTTTGTCACAAATCCTTTGGATGAAGCAGCAGTTGGTGGACTATGGAATTGAAGAAGGAAATTGCCCGATCATGTGTGACAATACTTCAACTATTTCATCTTCCAACAACCCCTGTCATGCATTCCAAGACCAAGCATATTGATATCAAGTATCATTTCCTCAAAGACCATGTGGAGAAGAGGAATATCCATTTAGAGTACGTGGGGACAGACAACTGCATTCTGATATCCTCACAAAGGCTCTTGACTCCAAGAGATTTTCTTTTCTCAGAGGAGAAATGGGTATGCTTGAACTTAAATAAATTCCATACTTTTTATTTGCTAACTTGTTTGTTGAGTCTAGGTTGAAATTCCTTTTTGGAATCAAAACCGCTTCTGTTGAACCGCCTGTGCCAAAACCGCAAGATTATCCAACCGCCTGCATGCAACCGCAAGTTTCAAACCGCTCATGCAGTCTGACCGCTTGGATCAAAACCGCGTCTCAACAAGAAGTAAACTCTGACTATTTTTATTGCTCATCCTTATTTAAAAAAAAAAAAAAAAAAAAAAAACTGTTCAAATTCCTTTATTAATTTTTAGTCCTTATTTTTGACAAAAGGGTATTTTTGCAAATGTTTTCCCTCAAAAATTCAAAATTTTAAAGCATTTAATGCTAAGGGGACATGAGCATTTAAAGCCTTCATGTCAGCCGTCATTGGTTGATGTGAGAAGCTGAAAGGGTGATATATTTGAAATGATTCACTGAGTTGGTGAACCAATGTGTCCTTTCAACTGCCAAACCCTAATCATTTTCTATATATAGAAGACACAATACACCTTTTCAAACTTTTACTGTCTTCTCTCTCTGTCATCGTACTATCTGTCAGAGTTCACCAAACTCATTCTTCAAAAACTTCATAAACTTTAAGTTTTTCTTCTTCAATGGCTCCCAAACAACCCATTGATGACATGGTATGACTTCTTGAACTCAAACTCTCTTTAATCTTCTGCAAATCATACATGCTATTGAACTATTTCTGCCATTGATGAACACCATGAAGCTTCGAACACCCATAACTGACTTTTGTTCATATTTGCTTCAAATCTTGATCATTTTGCTTGATATTTGTTAGGTTTTGTTCGGAATCATGCATAGATTAAGTTTCTAAACTTTGTTTTATGATCAATCAACATCTTGAACACTGATTTTGAATTTTAAAGTTTCTTAGGTTCGAAACCCATTTTTTGATTTTTCCATTTTCTGGGTGATTTTGAGCAAAGTAGATGCTTTTATTGTTATATTATTAATCTACTGCTCAATGTGATCACTTTGACATGTTATTTGTTCATTTTGGTTAACATTTTTCAAAATCCTTGTTCTTAGTGTTCTTCGTGTTCTTCATGCATTCATATGACTGTTCATCTTCATTTTCAGATTTTCCTTATGTTATGGATTGACCTAAGTTTCAAATCTTGTTTTACATACTTAGAAAATTTCTGAAAATTTTAATTGTTGATTTGCATGTTTGAACCGCTTGCCTTAAAACCGCATGACATATGTTTTGAAACCGCACTTATAGTTGCAAATTTCTTGTTTCAAAACCGCATCACTGAACCGCACATTTCCTATTAAAAACCGCATGCTGAAAACCGCATATATATTTTCAAACCGCATGCTAGGAAATTACTTAAGTGCTGCTAAGTATATAGGCTGGACACCATAACTTTCCCCTATACAACTGCTTGCAGTGTGGGATAATTTTGAATTACAATGCCACGTACTAAGTATTTACTTTTGTATTTTTCTTATTTCTTTCTTTCCTGTCTTTACAGTTTCATTGTGGTTGGAACTTTTCATTTCTAAAACCGCACTATTGCCAACCGCATGTGTGCACCAACCGCTTGTGAATTGTGATTTTTCTTAAAAATTCTAACTTGTATGTTTTCTTTGTAGAATATCAAGTATTTCCTACTGTGTTGGGAAATAAATGAACCCGAGATGCGGTCCGATGCTCGGGAAGGGAGATGATGAGAAAGATGCAAGTTTCTGGAATCCTTCCCCTATTCAACAAGAAGCAGAAATATACCATTCCTGTATTCATTGACCAGTTCTATGAAACCGCTGAGAAGGGAGAGACTGAGCTTACTGATGGATCCACGATTCCAAGTTTGGTGGGAATTGTTGAAGGACTCAGAGTCTCCATAGACTATTTGGACATCAGAAACACCTTCGGTTTTCAAGTATCTGGTGCCCCTGTTGAAGTTTCTCAAGAGGTTCAAGATGCTACCTGTTCAACTCTAACAGGAAGGCTGTCCTCTCTCTCTAGACTTTACAAAACTACGCCAAGGAGAGATTTTGGTGAAATTATGAGCCACCTGTGCTATCTCGTAGGGAAGTCTGTGTGTGGCAAAACAGGAAACCACAACAACTTCACCTCTTCTCAATGGCAATACTTCTTTGTGCCATCTACAACGAGATGAAGCTCCATTGGCCCAAAATTCTGATGAGAGAACTAGCCAGCAGCATTGATTCGTATCCGCAAAAGGTCAAGAATGAGAAGATCAGATGGAGACCTTTTGGAAGAATGCTAACCGCAATATTTGCAAACTTTCAGCATTTGGAGGAGCTTAGGATTGCCAACCCTGAATACTGTGTTGATTGGGGTGATGAAGAATCCTTTGGCCTAAAAGCTATGCACTCCTTCAGAAGATCCTTTGGCAATATTGATTATAAAGCCATTTATGATGCTGATACTTCTCAAAATAAGGAGATGTTTGTAGATATGAATCCAGCAACTGCTTCAACCGCGCTTGGGAAGGCTATGAAGAAAGCCTCAAGGAAAAGAAAAAGTCCTTCCAAACCGCTCCCTAAATCAGCCTCAACCGCGCCCACTAAACCGCGTGGCTCAGCTGATGCAGGCCCAAGCCAAAAAAAGCCAAGGAAAGAGAAAAAGAAAGAAAAGATGACCCTCATTGATGAGGATGAAGAAGAGGAAGAGGATAACTCTATTCCTCCACCGGTGGCTGTGGCTAAGAAGGCCAAGCAAACTCGCATTGATCTCGGCCAAAATGACCGATGAGGAGCTGACAATCTTTTACAAAGCTGAGTTTGAGAGATTGGAAAGAGAAAGGGCTGAGAGGGAAGCTAACAAAGGAAAGTCCAAGGATCCAATTCCCCAACCGCCTCCTTCAAAACCGCCCCAAACCCAAACACTTATTCCAACACCACCTCACTCTCCAAACCGCTCCCATCATTCCTCACCAGCCCAAAACTCTATCACCTAAACCGCTCTCTCCTCCTCAAACGCAAAGAGCCGCAACCGCTCGGGGAGAAACCAAAAGGGTTAAGCTGCATTGCTCAAAAAAGACCCCAACCAAAGGCCCCAAGCAGTTTCTTCAACGAGTTCGCAATCAGCCTTCACCTTCTCCATCTTCATCTAACTCTTCTTCCCATTCCACTTCCCATACTCCATCCAAACCCCCTTCTAAATCTCATTCTTCCTCCTATCAATCCGAATCACCAACTCCCTCACCTCAACATTCCAACCAATCAAATTCCCCTCAACCTTCAAACCGCGTTCACTCAAATCCTTATTCTCATCATACCCCAGCCATCTCCATTTCAAACCTTAACCGTGAGAAAACACCATCCCCAAACCGCGTCAATATTCCTCCTCCTCCTGAAAAATTCCCCACCTCAAAAATCCCCTACTCCTGACCGCCGTCCTACACCACCTCCTCAAACCTCACCTTCTATACAAAGAACCCCTCCTGTTTCTGTCCATACAGCCCATACAAGTTCCTCCTCTGACTCTAACCCTATAACTTCTGGGATTCCAACCACCAACATTCCACCCTCAACCGCACCTATCTCAACCGCACCCATTCCTTCCATCCCAATTCCAACCGCTTCTATTCCTTTACCTCTAACTCAACCTATTCCTCCTCCAACCGCTTCACCCTTTACTGTCCCAGTCAGCCGTCTTTTCCAAACACTCCTAAACCCCTTATCCCAAACCGCACCTCCAACCCAATCTCAACCGCCTCCCTCAATTACCCAAATTCCATCCATCCCAACCGCTCCCTCTGACTACCTTCAAATTCTTTCCACACTGCAACTGATTCAATCACAGTTGATTGTAAACCAAGGCCACATGCTAAAACTGACTGAATCCAACATGGCCTTAACCGCATCCAATGCCAACCTTGAAGCCTCCAACCGCTCCCTGCATGCCAAGGTTGATGCTCAAACCGCTGAAATGGCTAACCTTAAATCCCAATTGCTTGATGCCATTAAGGGGGAGAGATCACCTTCGATGTTGAAGCCCTTAAAACCGCCGCCGAATCCTCCTCTTCAAGTTCAAAGTTGAACTCCGTAAAGCGGTTCTTGACTTCCCGGGTGATTACGTCAACAAGGATCAACTCAAGGATTCTATGCAACAACTCACAAACGCTTTCGTGATTACGTAGATCATACTATAGGGAGATTCAAAATGTAATTATTGGGAGATATAAGGAACCTCATCCCTCAACCGCAACAAGCTTCAACCTCGCCCGCTCCTACCCAAAACCGCCTTGGATGACCTGCAGCTCAAAATTTTCAATGAACTGGACTCCCTAAAAGATAGAATCAATGTTGATCTCAACATAGTGGGAGACAGTATCAAAGAACAGGTAAAGACTTTTGACAGTGATATTTCCTTCAGGTTTGAGAACCTCAAAGCAGGCTTCAACCTTAAAATTGACAACTCCATCAAAGAATTGAAGTCAAATCTGGATGTAACTGTTGACCTAGAACCTTTGAGAGATGCTCTATCTACTCAAACGGTGGACATCCAGAATGAGATCTTCACCTTCTACAATTCTTTGAAGGCCTGCATTGAAGGATTTACTACTCAGATCAAGGAGAGTGTTGATGCTAACTCTAGATCTGTTGATGTTGTTGGAACCGCTGCTGCTGAATCTGTAACCGCACTACGAACAGTTGAGACTACCCTTGCTAGACAGGTTGAAGACCTTAGAGCCCTCAGAAGAAATATCAGAGGTGAAAGCTCAGCCTTCAGACCTTCAGAACCGCAGCTACCCCAGCAAGAAGTAAATCAACCTAGAGAGCAAGCACGCCATCATCATCAACCGCGTCAGCATTAGGATTTCTCTTTTGTAATTCCTTTATCCTTTTTGCTGAACTCCTTTTTGTTTTGTTGGACCGCACTCCATGTATTTTTGTCCAACTTTCTTCTTTTTTTGAAACCTTTGTATTTTGCTTCTCTACCATTGTAAGTGTAACCGCATTGGTAGTAATGAAAAATGCATCATTGATTCCAAAACCTTGTTCATATCAAACTGCTTGTTTGTAGAACAATGAAACCTCTTATGGTTTATAACCTCATTCAAATATTTTCTAACTTAAAATCACTATTTTGAATTGATGTTTAAACATTCAGTTTAAACCGCACTTTGAACTTAAACTCACAATTTCTTAAGTGCACTGAATGCATTTCTATACCTTCCATACTGTAAGTATTTAACTTTCAGATAGTATAGAAATCTATAGCTTAAGATAAGTGTGTGCATTGACTTGGGACATGAATTACCATGTTAATTCTTATGGACATGTTTTTACCAAGTACAATGTTTGCTTTAGTTATAGTAGGTAATGGCATCAATCAAATAGGGGGAGATTGTTGGGTATGCATGTTTTAACCCTCCTATTTTGTATTAGATTTGATTGATACCATAACCTCCTATCTATTTTAAGGACTTTAGGACCCTATGTAATGAAGCTTAGACTTCAATTTTTTAGCTAAGTCCATTTTATAGAATAGGTTAATCTTAGGCTTGAAGACTGGCACAAGATTCATTGGAAGCAAGGTTGCAGTTCCGGCGGTATTCAAACCGCCCTATGAACCGCACTGTAACCGCAAGTGTAGTTTCACCTTGAATCTCGCCTATTTGAACCAACCGCATGCAACCGCCCGAACCTCATCCTTGTAGTTCATGAGCAACCGCATCTAAGCAACCTCATGGTGTAGCAAACCGCACATTCCTAACCGCGTCTCACCAACCGCATCCAATGATTGGCTACTTAAAGTGAACAACTTTTTATCCGTTGGAATCCACGTCAGCAATATCAAAAGTCAACCACCATATCTTGTCACGTGATTCAATGTCGAAAAGATCTCGCAAGGATCTTGAAAAGGTGACAGTGTCCTAACCTCATTGCTTGCAATGAGCACGATCGCCTTTATCTGCGGCACTGCACTCAAAGGACA
The DNA here is from genome assembly GCA_022495995.1 of Adenophora triphylla var. japonica. NCBI lineage: Eukaryota > Viridiplantae > Streptophyta > Magnoliopsida > Asterales > Campanulaceae > Adenophora > Adenophora triphylla. The sequence goes on along the minus strand of JAFEMH010000047.1, from coordinate 107,458 downwards.
AAAGTGGTTCGTGGACCAATAGGATTGCATCAAGTATCTTGTCCTTACAAATGTGTATCCAACGGCTAGTTTCTTGATGCTTGGGTATAAATACCCCCAATCTTCACCATTTGAAGATTGCTTGAAAAATTGAGAAGTGCTGTGTTCATAGAAGCCGAAGCTCGCCTTAAATTGTTCAACCCTTTGAATCTTCATCTTCATACTTCAAGAAATATTCCTCCAAATTCGTAAATCAAGCCTTAACACATTCAAGAATCATTGAGCTCTACATCTCATGCATTTAAAGAGCCTTGATCTTGTCCTCACACACACACCTCATTTGTTCTAATCACATAGATTAAACACTTGAGATACACTGGTTATAGTTTTGGATTTGTTCTTCATAGAAAAGATTTTATTGTACTTTGTAATCTCTCAAATACTTAATATAAAATCTCTCTTAGAAATCCAAGACTAACCATCTTGGTAGTGGACGTAGATCGTTTATCGATTGAACCACTCCAAATATTGTGTTCTTACTTTCTGCATTTATATTTACTTGTGCTTACTAATTATCTTTCTGTTTCTCTGTTTGATCTTTATTTAGTTATCCATTATTGTGAAATAGTGTTTGGAGTTAACAAAGTCAAAACATACGTGTTTGTAAAACTGCTCTCAACAAAACCGCACCACCAAAACCGCATTTTACAAACCGCCTCTCAAAACCGCTTTACACTCTATTATTCCGCTGTGCATTTTACATCATTACTTGCAGTCTATTATTAACTGCAAGAGGATTTTGTAAGCAAGAGGTTTAGTTTTTAATTGAGGGCGAAAAATTTTAAACAGCTATTCACCCCCCCCCCCTCTAGCTGTATTTTCACCCTTGTTGCCACCTTTGGGACCAACAAAAACTCATGCAACAGATACAAGGACAACTTTAATTTCCAAGTAAGACAAATCTAGGAAAGCAGTAAGTTGATTCAATAGGTTGATACCAGTTGAGAGATTATCAACCGGTTACAACAACATAACAATAAATGAACAAACACACAAAGAAATGACACATTGTTTAAAGAGGTTCACAGTGTTAAATAACTGCTACGTCCTCTACCAAGTTTGGTCAGAACTTGGATTTGCGAAAGTGCACTACTATATTAATGGTTCCTACCTATTACAAGTTGCAAGCCAATGATTGAAGGCTGCCAAACTAAAGGTGACCACTAACGGATCGTGCTACAATAAAGACCTGGTGTTTTCTAGAGATGTGCTCACAAGTTGAGCTGATTTCTCTAGGGTGTTGTGTGTGAATCAATCAATGTGTTCCATGAGTAATCTAATAAGGGAACACTACAGTATTGATTGAGGTGCTCAGTGTTTAAGTCCTAACAGAGATGTCTAGTGAAAGAGGGGACTTGCTTTGAATGCTTTGAACTAGGGGATTTGCAGGTTGGTAGTTCAAAGCAGCTCACTCTCAAGGATCATAAATGCACCAACCTTCTTCAATGCTCCGGGGAAACTATTTATAGTGGTCTTTGAAAAGGAGTCGTTGTCTTTGAAGAGGTTGCAATGATGACTTGGTCTGGCAGGCATTAAATGAGAAGATCCTTTCATTAAATGCCTGAGATTGGATAGAGAGGATTTCCATGGATTAGTTGGGGCGCTGTGAGTACTGGTTACTTGATATTCTCTAAGAAGGTACTGATTTGCTGCAGAGATGTCTTGTCAGCATGCTTGCTTTACCAACTTTAGCTAAAGTTGATGGCTGGGTAGTTGGGAACAATAAATGCATCGGCAAGCTGCTAACTGGGGGAAGCTTGATGAGTAAGCCTTAACCGGTAAGGCGACATGACCGGTAAGAGAGGCGTTGGTCGGTAACTCAACCGGTAAAACAGGTCAACCGGTAAGATAGCTTCAAGGAGTAATTCACATAGCTGATGGAAATTCTCAGGTCTTCAAGTCTTCAAAGCTTGAGAAAATACATAACAAAAACACTGGGCACTAGCACTAAGGGGACCTAACATACATAGAAAAATTTTATTTGATCTAATTAAATTAGGGGTCCACATTAATGCTTGTTATGATTGGGATTAAGCAATTCTAAATCTAAGCATATATTTGACTAACAATCTCCTCCTAATTGCTTAAGTCCAATCATCCTAGGCTAGCATCTTTTTGACTCAGTGAAAGAATGATAAGAAATTTGTCTATTAGGCATATCATTCCCTAAGTCAAATGACAACTTGATGCTACCTAAGTAAGCTTACAAACAAAGTGAAAGCTTAAGGGAAACTTCAAAATAAAACTAGGAAAAGATTTTGAATGAGACCTGCAAAATGGAACTGTTAGTAGCATTTGGAACATTCAAAATATTTAAAATAAAGGAAATTTGACAAAAACACAAAGTTTAAGGGTAAGAGATTCTCATTAGATTGTAGACCGGTGACTGAGGTAAGAAAGACAAAATATCATCGGTTACATTCTCAGAGCTGCACCGGTAAGAGGCTTGAATCTTGATCGGCTAGGGAGCAGCAGCATCTGAAGGAGGGTCTGAAGGCTTGGATTTTTTGGATGACTTCTTTTCTTTCTTCTTCTCTTTCTCATCTCTTTTCCTTTTCTTCCTCTCTTCTCTAACCACCAAGAGCACTTCATTTTTGGCTTTCACTTTGGCTAACTCCATCTCTAGTTCACGGTTCTTCTCCTGACAACTGCTAAGGGCTTCAGCTGACCGTTTGAGTTCTTCAATAGATCGGTCCAGAATAGCTTTACCGGAAATTTGTTGCTCACAAAGTTCTTCAATAGATCGGTCCAGAATAGCTTTACCGGAAATTTGTTGCTCACAAAGAATTTTGTTGGTATGTTGAGCCTCATCAAGTTGTAACAGAAGATCTTTAATTGTGTTGTCCCTTTGATTTATATCAGACATAAAATTGCCAAGAGATAAAGCAATACCAGTCTTCAACAAATCAAATCTCCTTTCATCCTCCTCCTGATTGGACTTAATAAAAGAACGAGCCAATTCAGCATTAACTTCAACAAAGCCATCGAGCAAGGCTCTATGAAGTTCCACCAAATCTTGAGCAAGGAGTGGCCTATTCAAATCATCGGTAGGAGGAGCCGATAAAGGGACAGATTGAGAAACCGGTTGGCTGGCCGGTAAAGTAGCATCGGTAACCGAAGGCAATGGATCGGCAAGAGGTCTGTCGGTAAGAGGGGATGATGGATCGGTAAGAGTGGTTGCTGGAGTCTGAACGGTTCGAGAGACTTCACCGATAGGAGAAATTTCAATCTCCTCATCCAATATCTCAATGGGAGAAGTAGTAGGAGAATCAGGTGCAATAGGTTCAAAGGGTTCCAAACTCATGATCTCAGCAAGAGAGAGTTCCAAAAGCTCAGCTGCAGTAGAGGCTAACGGTAAGGCAGCTTGCCGACGTCTGATAACTGGGATCACTCTAAGAGCCAGCAGAAGTAAGGAAGCTTCTCTAATGTTGCTCCATGGTTGAGGCTGTCCATTTCTTATGATTGAAAGCCTAGAAACATTTGGCATAAACCCAACCATTTTGGTCACCTCAAACAACCAACTTAGAATCCTCATTTACAAAACTTGAGTTACACGGCCATTGACGGAGAGATACCGAATAAAGAGGTTATCAGTTGACAGAGTGCTTTCAACCGGTCTAGGGGCAATGGTAGCAACTTGGCCATGAATTCTGATGGTACGATTATGTTGCTGAAGAGTGGTAGGATATTTTTTGTTTGGTTTTGGAGAAGGGAAATCGGTAAGCAATTGTTGTCCATCTTTTCCAGGCATGATTTCCTTGCCTTTGGGAGGAGCTGGACGCTTCTTAAGTTTCAGAACCTTTATCTTTTAAAGCCGGCGACTTGTCTCACCGGGTCCATGAGTTTTGGTATATCTAGGAGGAGTATCTTCAGGAGCAGCACCAACTTTCATATCTTCAACCACATCAATAAAAGTTGCCCATCTATCAGCTCTCCGTTGCTTCTGAAGTTCATCAGCAATGGATGGAGGCATTGGAGTAGGCAAAGTTTCTGCCTTGCTGATAACTTTCTCACGAACATCAAATAAAGGAATTCCATCGGCAGATCGAGGAATAGAAGCTTTGGAGGTATAGTAGTTCAAGGTGGACATCAAATCTTTCTGACGCAGACCAGGATCATCATAAACTGGAGGAATTGCAGGGGTCATTCTCATCAAAATCAACATCTTCATCTTCTTCATAAAAATTGGAAAGGGAGTCTTCATCAAAAACTGGATCAATTTCCTCCTCCTGAACCGGTGAACTGGCTTTGGAAGAGGATGGAGGAATGGCTTGGCTTGCCGATTGACTAACCGGTAGCAGAGAGGCTTGAATGGCTTTCTGAGTATTTAACTCTTCAATTGTTGCTCTTTACCTTTCCTTGAGCTTTTCATTGTTTTCATGAAATAGGCTAGCTGCCAAGGCTTGTTGGAGAAGGATATCATCAACATTAATTACCTTAACCGGTTCAGCAGATGCAACGGTAAGGGGCTTACTAACCGGTAAGGAGAGTACTTCGGTAAAAGGCTCACCTGCCGGTAAATCCTCTCTAACCGGTTGGAGTATTTCACCGGTAAGAGGCATCGGTTGAGTAACCGGTAAATCACTTGAGCTAAGATTTTCTCCTCCTCCTGCAGCTAGAACGATAACTGGAGAAGTCTCAGAAATGCCTCCTCCCACATGTCTAACCGATTGCATCGGTAAGGGAGTAGTGAAATCAGCTTTTATCTTCTCTGACCGATCAATCACAGCACCACCTTGGTCAGCAGCATCTGAATCACTAGAATCACTTAAGGAGCTGGAGCTTGAGACAGACTATTCTGCTCTATCAATCATGGCTTGATCATCTGAGCCACTAATATCCTTGAATATTTCTTCAATTTCTTCATCAGGAATAGTAGCCCATTTGTTTTTGCTTGTCTGAATCGAGGTGAAGAAGTCAGAAAGAGAAATATCACCCATATTCTCGAAATCTCTGTTCAAGTCAACCAGATTTTGCACCACATCCATCACATTCTTTATGAATTGCATTCTCCGAGGGCCTAAGTTGACAACTTCAGGATCAAACGAGGGAAGATCATCTCCAGGTAGCACAAATCTCCCAAGCTGATATGGATCAGATTCCTTGAGGGTTTCCTGAGCGTTGTAGAGAATGGCAAAATCAATCCATACAGCTTGAATCATCATATCTTGCCGGAGCCTATCCTGAGCCAAGTAAATGGCATTCCACATTGGAGGCAGCAACTCGAAATACCGGTTGTAAATTTTGAGGAGACTCTCTCTAGACAAAGAGATATCATAGTCACTCAACAGACAAGGCTTGGTATAATAGAGACCATTTTCTTCATGTATGTTGTCAAAATCCACATAGTCAGATATGTCACCAACTGGGACTGAGTTTTTGTGGGTCTCATGGAATTGTAGGAGTCTTCGAAGGAAAGGAGGCAAGTGCTCAATAGGATATACCCAAGTTGGGGATGGTTCAAAAGAAGGATTGACCAACCAAGGATTGTAATGGTAAATGTGAAAAGTAGGGTTTCTGATCGGTTGGCAATGGCTTACCGGTCGAGATGATGACTGACCGGTAAAAGGGATTTGGTCGGTAAGGAAATTGTGATCAAAAAGCCTTTTGGGAATAAAAGGTATGAAGGTTCCCAAGTCGGTTTCTATTCTCCTCTTCCTCTCAGCATTTTATCTGGCTATTTGATGGGAAGATTTTTGGATTGGCTTGGATCTTTTGGAAGGAGGAGGAGCAGATTTTCTGGCTGTAGCTTTTTGTCGGGTAGGGGAGAGAATGATGGAAATGGGTTGATCATCATCATCATCAGATTCAAGTAACTTTCTCTTGACCGGTAAAGTAGGTTTAGGAGCAGGAGGAGCACCAGTATGTTGAATTACCTTTGGCCGGCTAGAGGGTTTCTTCTTCAGTTGAGCTGGCTTGCCGGTTGGTTTACCGACTGTCTTACTGGTTGAAGGTTCATCAGTCTTACCGGTTGATTTATCGGTGGAGGGTTCAGACGGCTTACCGGTTGGTTTATCGACTGTCTTACTGGTTGAAGGTTCATCAGTCTTACCGGTTGATTTACCTAAACAAGCTCTTGAAGTTCACCGTTGAGAAAGGCACTTTTCACGTCCATTTGATATAGCTTAAACTCTTTGTAGGCAGCATAGGCAAGGAATAACCTAATGGCTTCTAATCTAGATACGGGAGCAAAAGTCTCATCATAGTCTATGCCTTCTTCCTGCCTATATCCTTTCGCTACTAGTCTAGCCTTGTTCCTTATAATTTTTCCAGACTCATCCAATTTATTCCTATAAACCCATTTCGTTCCAATCACAGTTTGATCACTAGGTCTAGGCACTAACTCCCAAACTTTACATCTATCAAACTGGTTAAGCTCTTCTTGCATAGCTTCTATCCAACTGGGGTCATCAAGTGCTTCTTCAGTCTTCTTTGGTTCAATATTGGAGACCATAGCAGAGGAAAATAATCCATGTTGTTCCTCCATGCTTCTTAATTAGCCTCTAGTCATTCTAGGTCCAAAGACATCACCAATCACATTTTCCAAAGGGTGATCTCTAACAGTTCTCACTTCCCTAGGTAGATCTTGCCTGACCGATTCTTGTCTAAGGTTTTCTAATGGAGGAGTAGAATCGGCTAAGGGAGGTGTGACCGATAAGGGAGATCGGTTAGGTGAAGGTGATGGAGACTGATGGTGGTGATCGGTAAGTGGGGATGGAAACGGTAAATTGATGGGTGAAAATGGTTCAGCTTCAGGTGGTGAATTGAGAGGGGTAATATGAGGACTAGCTGAAAGAGGATCGGTTAGCTGAGTTTGAACATTGGATTGCCTAATCGATTGAGGAAAGAAAGAGTCATCAACTAAGTCTCTAAATGTTACACCACTAGAGGCTGAGGGTTGAGCTGGAGGTTGATTTGCATTGATACTGGAGGATTGACTTGAGTTTTGATTACCTGATTCACCTGTCTCAAACACACCAGAGTTATCAGTACTATTTAGAGTCTTATCAGACTCTAGCAAATCAAATTCATCAAAAGTAACATGAACAAATTCAACAATTTTCAACAACCGTTTATTAAAAACTCTAAATGCCTTACTGTGCTTGGCGTATCCCACAAAGATACCTTCATCAGCTTTTTCATCAAATTTACCTCGGCGCTCTTTACCATTGTAAAGTACATAGCATTTGCATCCGAAGATCTTGAAGAAACCAATGTTGGGGATTCTGCCACGCCATAGCTCATAAGGGGTCTTATTGTGAAACTTGTTGACCAAAGATCTATTCTGGGTGAAGCAGGCAGTATGGATAGCTTCGGCCCAAAAATACTTGGGAAGCCTAGCTTCGGATATCATTGTTTTTCCAGCTTCGATCAATGTCCTGTTCTTTCTCTCAACTACACCATTTTGTTGCGGTGTACCAGCAGCTGAGAAATTATGGTCTATTCCATGATCATCATAGTACTGAGCAATTCCAAGATTTTTGAACCCTGTTCCATTATATGATCTCATATTGATGATGTCACACTCCTTTTGGGTTTGCAGTAGACGAAATATTCTGGTAGCTACTTCATATGTATCATCTTTAGAAGCAAACATCTCTACCCAGGTATATCTTGAGAAGTCGTCTACAACAACCAAAGCATATCTGCTGCCCCCTAAACTGGCAGTGGTTGTAGGGCCAAACAGATCCATGTGTAGTAACTGGAGGCATCTAGAGGTAGACATGCAGGGCTTGCTGTGGAATGATTCTTTATGCTGTTTTCCTAACTGGCAGGCTCTGCATTTCCTATCATGATTAGCAGACACTTGAGGTAAGCCGGCAACAAGATTTTGATTAGCCAGCTTGGATAGGTATTTGAAATTCAAGTGACTGAGTCTCTTATGCCATAGCCAGGAGTTCTCACTGATGTTCTTGGCTACAAAACAAACATTAGTAACATTCGAAACATTGTTTAAGTCGATAGCATATACGTTACCTTTTCTGTATCCAGTGAGAAGTGTTTCACCTGTAGCAATGTCTTTCACATAGCAATTGGAAGAATTGAAAACACAGTGCATACCTTTATCACAGAATTGTGATATAGAGAGAAGGTTATGTTTGAGACCATCCACCAAAGATACCTTCGTACAACAACCGTACCTCTTTTGATGGATCCACGACCGATAATTTTACCCTTTGCGTTGTCACCAAAGACAACCGGGAGGACCAGAATGCTTCTTCCAGATCGGTGAGGAGATCGGCATGTCCACCATATGCCTAGAGCATCCACTTGTCCATAATCCAAACATCCTTACCGGCATCGGTTGAGGCCATTAAGCATTCCTGAAATAAGACAGTAAGCTTATGGTCCCCCTTATTCTTTTGGGTCCAAAGAGTTAGTTTCTCTTTGGCAGTCATACCTGGCCACCACCTGAGCTTTTAGACTCAGAGGGTCCAGATAGGTGCTTCAAGAGGCATTCATAAGCCTTGTGACCAATAAAACCACAGTTTATACATTTGTTAGAAGATGGCTGAGGGGGCTTAGATGAGTTGATGTTCAATTTGGCCAATGCTTCAGAAGAGTTCACTAATTGAGCAGAAACAGATCCTTTGGGGACGAAGGTGATGGAATTACCTTTGTTAACCTGTTGCATCGTTTTGGGAATGACTTTACCGGTTGGGTTACCTTTACCGGTTGGGTGACCCGTGATGGCAGTTGTCTCGACCAGGTCCATACCCTTACGGTGTGTCCAAGCACCTTACCTGGGTTGAGGATTCCCCGACTCCGCAAAATGATTAACAATTTTAATTCCACCTTTGCTGTCACCATCACTGAGTGGAACATATTGTCCTAGCTCAGGATCAACTACCTCAGTCCATTTGGATTTGTTTTTGCCCAAATAAGCCTTCATCTGTTCCCGCCCCTTGGGATAGGTGTGTGGGACAGCTTTGAAAGGTCTAGTTAACTCTTTCTTAATCAATTTGGATTGAGCATCATCAAATTTACCCATCAAGTTCTCAGAGACAGACTTGGTAACTGGTTTGTCATTGCTGTCTTTTTCCTTACTGCTGGAGGTAAAACTTATTCCAGTTGTAACATCTCGGTTAGGAGATATTTGATCTTGTATGATAGTCTCCATAGCAGCTCGGGATTTTGAGAATGTTTCAATGGTTTTTGAAAGTGAGTTATTTCTTGACACAAGATCAGCAATTTGACAGACATATATATTTAGTCTCTCAGTGAGTTCTTGATTATTTTTCTTCAACTGATCAGACTCTAGCATACTTTCTTTTAAAATTTTTATTTCTGCTTTCAAAGAGTCATTTTCAGTAGTGATCTTTTTAAAATTTGCAGCCATAATTTTGTGAGCTTCATTTAATTTTTCAAAAACTGAGAAGAGCTCATTCATCACCTCTGCCATTTCAGACTTTGACATATTTGGCATAGGGTCAACGGTAGGCTGAGAGGAAGAGGGTGATGGTTCAAAATTGGGATCAAAATTTGGCAGTGAAGATATCGGTTGAGGGCTTGGTTCGGTTAGGGGCTTTAAGTGAATCGGTAAGGTCTCAGGCGTCGGTTGATAAGAGGAAATCGGTAAGGATTGAGCTTGGTAGGTCTGTTGAATTGGTTGCATCAATGGTCTGAGAGTGGGCATGGTTTTAGACTGGCCATAAAGGGATCCACCTATGTTTTGAATTTTAAAATTGTATGGGTTGCCTGCGTCTGCCTTGGGAGTAGGAATGGGCTCATCAAAGTATGTCAAGGGAGATCTCATAGGTGGAGTCTGGTCAACATAGGATGATTGTTCATTGGAATTGGGGTGTCTAAAGATAGGAGTCTGTAGGGAGATGGGTTTGTCATAGGTTCCATCCATAGCAACAAAACTGACATCAGCTTCTTCATCTGATTCAGCATTCTCATTTTCAGAGTCAGTCTCAAACCAGACTGGCATAGCCTTTTCGGTTCCATCCTCGGCAACTAAGCTTTTAGATCTAGGGAATTTTTTGAAAGGTTTCTTCCTCAGAAATTCATATTTCGGTTGGGGGCATTTGGAGGCAAAATGGTCGGGTTTTCTACAGTTGTAACACACAAGCTCACCTTGGGCATTTTTACCATCGGTTGAGGTTGAGGTTTGGCCTTTTCTTTGATAGTTCCCAGATCTATGGAATGATGAGGATTTGGGTTGGAATGATTTGCTATGGGATTTCTTAAAATCCTTAAACTTTCTGTAATTTCTAGCAAATGCAGCAAATTCATCCTCTACCTCAAGAGGTGTGCTAGATGAGGTATTGGCTTGAGTTGGTTGAGGCTGAGAAATTGAGGGAGTGTCATTGGTAGTAGTTTGGCTGGTAAGCATAGAAGAACTAGGGAAGATCTCGATCTGAGCTGGCAGAGATAGATTTTTAAATTGTTTTTGAACTCCACTCAGCCGGTTGAGCTCTTCCTCATATAAAAACAAAGTAAACACAATGTTCTGGATATGAGTAACGTTCAAATCACGACATTATTTCAAAATAGCAACCTTCACATGCCACAAGTCTCCAAGAGAATTGAGGAATCTCATGTTTAGGTCTTTCATGGTATAGACTCTACCTAAAGATGCACAAGAGTTACTCACCTCGCAGAATCGGTCGTACGTTTCTTTCATTGTCTCATTTGGATTCTTCTTGAAGGACTCAAACTCAGCAACACTTTTGTAGAGTCTGTTGTCCTTGGCCACTTGATCTCCTTCAAAATATCTGAGTAGACTCTGCCACACTTGTTGAGCGGTCTCATAGCATTGTACTTGTTTGTACAGTCTGTCATCAAGTCCTGAGGTTATGATGTGCAAGGCTTTTCTATCCAAGGAATCACAAAGTTTGTCATCCTCAGTCCATTCTTCTCGTGGTTTTGGCACATAAGTTTCATAAACCTCAAAATCTTGTTCAGACATTCTATCTGCATGATCCATGAGAGGAGTTTTGGGTGCTCTAGTTGCAAGATTGATTTTCAGGGGTGTCATGGGACCATCTCTGACTACAGTAGTTAACCTATCATCTATTGAGTCCAAGTACCGCATGATCCTGTTTTTCCATACTGGAAATTCGTTATCGTTCAACATGGGAACGAATGTCAAGTTGTATGTTTGCATGCTTTTTCCTGCCATTTTGGAATTGACAATTTAAGCGGTTAAGCTTGGAAAAATGATTTTCGAAAATTGCTTGCTCTGATACCAATTGTTAGGTCCCAAATGGTAAGAATCAGGCTAGAGGGGGGTGAATAGCCTGTTTAAAGCTTTTTGGTGAAAACTTTTAATCGTAGAAAATGCTTGAAGGCAATACACTGGGTAACCGGTAAAGAGATTTTGCACAGCGGATATAGAACCGGTAAAGTGAAGTTTAAACACCAGTAAGTCAAAAACTCATGCAACAGATACAAGGATAACTTTAATTTCCAAGTAAGACAAATCTAGGAAAGCAGTAAGTTGATTCAATAGGTTGTGACCAATAAATGAACAAACACACAAAGAAATGACACATTGTTTGAAGAGGTTCACAGTGTTAAATAACTGCTACGTCCTCTACCAAGTTTTGTCAGAACTTGGATTTGTGAAAGTGCACTACTATATTAATGGTTCCTACCTATTACAAGTTGCAAGCCAATGATTGAAGGCTGCCAAACTAAAGGTGACCACTAACGGATCGTGCTACAATAAAGACCTGGTGTTTTCTAGAGATGTGCTCACAAGTTGAGCTGATTTCTCTAGAGTGTTGTGTGTGAATCAATCAATGTGTTCCATGAGTAATCTAATAAGGGAACATTACAGTATTGATTGAGGTGCTCAGTGTTTAAGTCCTAACAGAGATGTCTAGTGAAAGAGGGGACTTGCTTTGAATGCTTTGAACTAGGGGATTTGTAGGTTGGTAGTTCAAAGCAGCTCACTCTCAAGGATCATAAATGCACCAACCTTCTTCAATGCTCCGGGGAAACTATTTATAGTGGTCTTTGAAAAGGAGCCGTTGTCTTTGAAGAGGTTGTAATGATGACTTGGTCTGGCAGGCATTAAATGAGAAGATCCTTTCATTAAATGCCTGAGATTGGATAGAGAGGATTTCCATGGATTAGTTGGGGCGCTGTGAGTACTGGTTACTTGATATTCTCTAAGAAGGTACTGATTTGCTGCAGAGATGTCTTGTCAGCATGCTTGCTTTACCAACTTTAGCTAAAGTTGATGGCTGGGTAGTTGGGAACAATAAATGCATCGGCAAGCTGCTAACTGGGGGAAGCTTGATGAGTAAGCCTTAACCGGTAAGGCGACATGACCGGTAAGAGAGGCATCGGTCGGTAACTCAACCGGTAAAACAGGTCAACCGGTAAGATAGCTTCAAGGAGTAATTCACATAGCTGATGGAAATTCTCAGGTCTTCAAGTCTTCAAAGCTTGAGAAAATACATAACAAAAACACTGGGCACTAGCACTAAGGGGACCTAACATACATAGAAAAATTCTATTTGATCTAATTAAATTAGGGGTCCACATTAATGCTTGTTATGATTGGGATTAAGCAATTCTAAATCTAAACATATATTTGACTAACACCACCCTAGAACAAGCCATTTATGGTCTTATTGTTCATCCTTGGGATGAATCTTCCATGAATCCCATGTGATAGGAGAATTGGGGTATTATGATCTACATGGATAAATACTTAATTTTTATAGCCATAAATCAAATATAAAGCAAGTAAATGGCAATATAAATAGCAAAGGGCAATATAGCAAGAATGACAAGTATATTTTAAAGAGAAGAGGAGGAGAGGTTACCAATGGTGGTGTTCCTCTATCTTCCTTGAAGATTTCCTAAGGAAGGAGCAACCTTGGAGGGGTTTTGGAGAGGAGGGAGGTGATTTTGAGTAGTTTCAGATTTCTGGAAATTCGTGTTTGTATTTTGGCAGAGTAACAGTGCTTCCCATTCTCTTTTAAAATGAATAGAGGAGGCCTCTATTTATAGGCAGATTTGTGTTTTCTAATGAAGCCGTGCGGCTGTAACCTTTGGCTAATGAAGCCGTGCGGTCTTATCCATTAGTGACTCAGCCTGTTTCTAGAATCATGCAAGGTGGCATTCTAGAAGCTCTTTTACAGCGAGGGACTACATGGAATTTTAATTCCTAACAAGTCCTTCACCCCTCGGAAGGTTTGAGAAAGTTCCCAAATTGCCCCTGAACTTTAGGAAAGTCCGGAAAATTGCCGGGAAACTTAACCGAAAGGCATGAGTCAGATTTGGGTACTTACAGAAGCCCCTCGGCAACGTCACTTCCAGGGTAAGTGGGGTTGTCGATAAATAAGGATCCAATATGGCGAACCGCCGAGACGGATTGGGTGACCAAGGAGGTCGAGTGGCTGAACCTTTGGAAGGCTACCTACGTATCCCGGAGGAATCAAGCCATGATCGTAGTTCGGAAAAGATCCGCTGGGGAAAGGGGTGTCATATGTGACGAATTGGCTGAACCTAAAGTAGGCTACCTACGTATCCCGGAGGAATCAAGTCAGGTCGTAGTTCTGGGATCCACTGGGGAATGGCGAAGAGAAACTGGTCCCTTGCATAGGGAAATGAAAGGGAAGTGACCTATAAGGTCAAATAGTTGATCCTACTGGGGATATGCCAGATGAAGGAAATGACCAATGTGATCGGATATCTGGGCCTTTATGAGGGGCTACTTCACCACTGAGGAGTGATGAATGAATAGGGTGACCATTGTGGTCGGATGGCTGAACCTTTATGAAAGGCTACTTCACCACTGAAGAGTGATGAAGGAACATGGTGACCAATGTGGTCGGATGGCTGAACCTTTATGAAAGGCTACCTACGTATCCCAGAGAAATCAAGCCTTGGTCGTAGTTCAAGTCTCACTAGATAGTTATGAACGATGTCTAGGATCCTTGAGGTTTTGACGATTCATGGAGGAGTCACCTGATTGACAATTAATGGAGGTTGTCACCTGATTTGACAATTAATGGAGGTTGTCACCTGATTGACAATTAATGGAGGTTGTTACCTGATTGACAATTAATGGAGGTTATCACCTGAGGAAACTAAAGCTTACGTCACTATCTATGAGATAGAGGTAGCTAAAGTTGGAGAAACTTGAGCGTACTTCACTATCTATGAGATAGAGGTAGCTTAAGTTGGAAAAACTTGAGCGTACTTCACTATCGAGGAGATAGAGGTAGCTAAAGTTGGGAAAACTTGAAGTGTACTTCACTATCTATGAGATAGAGGTAGCTAAAGTTTGGAGAAACTGAAGCGTACTTCACTATCTATGAGATAGAGGTAGCTAAAGCTTAGAGAAACTGAAGCGTACTTCACTATCTATGAGATAGAGGTAGCTAAAGCTTAGAGAAACTGAAGCGTACTTCACTATCTATGGGATAGAGGTAGCTAAAGCTTAGAGAAACTGAAGCGTACTTCACTATCTATGGGATAGAGGTAGCTAAAGCTTAGAGTAACTGAAGCGTACTTCACTATCTATGGGATAGAGGTAGCTAAAGCTTAGAGAAACTGAAGCGTACTTCACTATCTATGGGATAGAAGTAGCTAAAGCTTAGAGTAACTGAAGCATACTTCACTATCTATGGGATAGAGGTAGCTAAAGTTTAGGGTTTTGACAATTCGGAGGATGTCACCTAACGTTATTCCGATATAACAGAAGTAACGGAAGCGTCTCGGGAGGAAAGTCTATTCTCCTTAGAGATAACGGGTATCCTTGGGAAACAGTGTTATTCTGGTTAAGAGATAACGGGAATTGTATGCCTAAGTGGAAAGTCCAGGGGCAAAAGTGTAATTTCAGCTCAGAGCGAATGAGGCCGCCCGGCATGAGGTAGGGAAAAAGAGGTCGTACGGCTTTGAATTTATTTTTACCAGATTATTTAAACAGAATTTGAAACGGGCAAACAGCCATTGTTTGCTTGTTTCTGCCGAGGAAGAGGGAGAAAGTAGAGAGAGAAAATTTCAAATTTCTTCAATTCTCTTGCTTCTACCACTCAAGATGGATCCGAAAGGGAACATTGTGCCTAGGCAAGCACGAAGAACCATGTCAAAAGCCGCTAGGAGGAGGAGGAGGGAGCTCGTTCGAACCGAGCGGAAGTATGACTTCAACACGCCTCCGTCTGAGCTCTATCCCGGTAGGAGGGAGCACAAATCTACGAAACCTCAATCTATTGGGGTAAGCATTCTTGATTTGCTTGATTTTGTCAATTTTGATTGGAATTTTGATTGATTTAGGGCTTGACCCAATTTTTAGGAATTTTTCGAATTTTCCTATGATTTTTGTTGATGATTTTGGGAATTTGATGATTAACCTATGGGGTTGAGGACACAAATGAACATGCATGCGCAATTTATTTGAGAAAAATATGAGAATGACTCTTTTTTTTTAAAAATAAAGTAAGAAAAATGATGTCTAAAATGTGACGGAGTCCTTGCATGTGCTAGAACTAGGTCAATTTCTTATCATGGATGGGATAACAAGATTTTGGACGATGAAAATGATTCATGCAATGCCTTTTTGAAAAATTAATGCTTGTGTGCAAAGAATTTTGTGAAAATTGAAATTTTGTTCTTGAGAGAGTAATGTGCTCGGGATGACGTGCTTCAAATGATGAAGGACACGTTTTCTAGGCAAAGGATGCTAGAAATCTCTTATGAATGCTTTTCTTTGAAAATATGTGCACTTTTTGAATATATGCATGCTTTTGAGATGAGATGAAGGACTGACACATTTATTTGTTGTGTTTTCTTACGGGAGAACAAGTCGAGGGGACCTTCTGAGGTGGCTGTGAAGTTGTGGGATAGGATGCCCAACTTCGAGAAGGATGGGGTGAATCCCAAGCAGCTAGTGATGGTGACTGACCTTGACCTTTTCATTGATGCTATCAGCAGAGGTATCCACGTAACCTCTAAGAGTAAGAGGCTGGTTCAAGCCCTCTCGGAGTTCTGGTGGGACACCACTCACAGCTTTCATCTTAGCTGGGGAGAGATTACGGTGACTCCGACCGACTTTACTGCTATTACTGGATTGCAGTTCACTGGGAGGCCTGTGACCTGGAGAGATCACATTACTGCGGAAGAGTTCAGAGCTCTTGTTGGATTTGACCTCTGTGCTAAGGGGCTTAGGATGGAGACAAGGTATGTTGAGGTAGCGGTTCTGGAGTGCATGCAGGGGTTTGCCGCCAATGAGGTGACTTCCCACCAGCTCGCGAGAGCTTTTCTGTGGTTGATGCTGTCAATCACCATATTTGCTAATTCTGGGACGCTGGCAATGCTCTGCCTGCTTGACTCTTTGGAGAACTTGGCTGAGGTTGGGGCGGTCTCTTGGGGTGAGGCCGGATTCGCAGAGCTTTATTTCTCTTTGGATATGTACAGCCGGAACAAGGCTGCTTCGATGGACTGCTTTTCTTTTGCTTTGGCGGTATCCTCACTTTCTTTTCTCTCTTTTACCTTTCTGTCTTGAGATTTTTATGAGAGAAATGACCCTTTGTTTTGAACATGCAGGTCTGGTTCTGTGAGGTGATCGAGTTCTTTCCTTGGAACCAACAGAGTGATTCGGAGATCTTCTCGGCCATGATTCGCTGGAGGGGAGAGGCTAGGGATAAGTTCACGGGAAGACCCGGATTACTTTTGATTACAAGATAGTGAGACCGGTCATCAACAGGGATGGTCACGAGGGGGTGGATTTCTATCCTTGGGGTAGGTACCCGGAGGCTTTGCTAGGGGATGCCTTGGAGGCGACTAGGCAGAGGAGGTGGCTGACGGGGCTGACTTGTGACGTCATTTACTTGGGGGATCGCTTCTCCAGGCAGCATGACCATGTCCCTCCCTTGGATGCCATCACTCCTCACGACCCTCCACCGCTTATGCTGCAGCCCAGGAACTGGTCATCGGATGAGATAGCGAGGTATCAGGCCGGTGTGGCGGCTGAGGAGTATTTCGACTTTGCTACCCCGTACGCCACCTTTGTGGAGTAGCAGTTGAGGACGCCGCAAAAGCTAGTGAAGATGGCCGTCACTCAGGGGTACGGGGAAGCTGAGCCGACTGATCTGCCTTTGCCTCCTGCTCATCTCTCCTATGTGGTAAACGGGGTACCAAGGAGGTTCATGGTGCATGTTCCTGACACGAGGGAGCCCCGGTATACCTTGCCGCCTGACAGCACTGTAAGTACCTTTAGGGTCTCTTCCCTTTTCGGATTTCTTTGCTTTATGCGATTTTGAACTTTTCTTGAGATTTTATGAGTTTTTTTTTCTTCTCTTTTCGCAGGTTCCAGGTCGTTCCTATGATAGTTTGGTACGGCAGAACAGAGGTTGGAAGGATTTGGCTCGGTCCCTTCTGAGGAAGCTGGCCTGCGCTTCCAGGGCTGGGGCAAATGTGCAGGAGCCCGTGCGTAAGAAGAGGCACGTTGGGAACACAGCCTCTACCTCATCAGCCTCAGGATACCAGACCTCCCCTACCAGCGCCATGCCTCGGGGACAGGGGCCCAACATGAGCATTCTGGAGCAGCTGGCAGAGTATGAGCATGTGAATGTCAATCTATCTGACGTGAGCTATGACGAAGACTTGATGAGGGATCCTAGCTTCTACGAGCTAAGCAGTGACGACGATGAGTCGGAGGCTTAGGATTCCTTAGGTTGATCTAGGAGGAAGGGAAAAACAAACAATGAACATTTATGCACATTTTGTTATTTTTTTGTTTTATTTGGGTGCCAAGGAGGCGAAAACAATGTAATGGTATTTTATTTGCTTTTCTTATTTATGCTTTATGAATTTGCATATTACTTTAGCCTCGGGGCAGCTTTTTTGCTTTGAAATGGGGCTGAAACTGGGCCAAAATGGTTTGTGATGATATATGATTGCATGAATGGTGTTTGGACATGTTTTTATGCAAGTTTCATTTAGAAAGTGGGGTGAGAATTCCACTTGGGCAGCAGCTTTGGCTGCTGCAGATTTTTTTATGCAGAAGCAAATGAGGCCGTCCGACCAGGTCTTTGAGAAAATGTAGCCGTGCGGCTGAAAGTCTTGTCTGAACTGGTTTTTTTCAAATAAAATCAAGGGATGACCTTTTCATTTCATTTTCACCCTAGACTTGTCCCAACTGATCCCAGAGCACATTTTTGACCAAAAATCATCAACTTTGACCACGGCCAATGGAGAAACCAATCAGATTGCAGAAGGGGAAAAGAGACCGTTTTCTGTCCGATCTTCAATCTTGGATGAGACGCAACTTCCAATCTAATAAGGGGTTGTTCGATACCACCTTCAAGATCAAATATTTATGGCATTTGAAGGATCTCCCTCCCGATTGGGACCTTTTGAGAGCCGCAGCGAGGTTTTGAGACGTCCGGAGACACGTTTACTGCTTTTCTTACAATGAGCTCGTCCCAACCTTTGAAGACTTCCGGACATTGATTGGGGGTCCATAAATTGAGGCCGTTTCGATTCCTCAGACCGAAGAGGCCGAGGGGATGATGGTAGCCCTTGATAGGATTGACCTTTCTGATATCCCGGGCAGGTTTGGGTCCCCGGATACGGCTGCGACCCCGGTGGCTATGGATGCATTTATCCTCTGCGTGTTTTCATTTCTGTTCACTGCTGAGTCCGTAGGGGTCTGCCATGGTGGCCTTTTGGACATGGTTAGAGACTGCAGGGCTGGGAAGGACATCGTCCCGCTGGTTTTGGGTGAGACTCTGCATGGCATTGACAGGATGGCTAGGGGAGACCATTTTATGAGGTCTGGGAGCCCAGCGGTGCTGACTTTATGGTTACAGGAGAGGCTTGGGGCTTTGCCGGAGGCTTCGCCTACTCAGTGCCCTTGAGTGATTTCTCAGAGGGGGGCACCTAGGCAACAGGACCAGGGTAGCTGGGAGTTGATGATGGCTAGGTTTTCCACCTCAGACATTCACTGGTGGGTGCCTCACTGGAGGCTGCAGACTCGTAGGACATTTCAGGAGTCCTATGTAGTGAGGGTTTCGGGGCTGTCTCTGTTGTCTTTCTATATCCCTTGCTTAGTCTCCAGGCAGTTTGGGATTTTATAGGAGCCTCTGGATGATTGGAAGGACATCAGTACCATGAAGGTAATGCCTTTTAACATGAGGGACCCAGCCTACTTCTCATTTTTCTCGAGGGCTTGGACATACACTGCATTTCCACCCAGGGCTATTCTCAAGAGTAGGAAGAGTACCATACTGACCACGGCCTACTTGGACTGGTACGAGAGGGAGATGGGGGTGACTCAGGTCATTTTGGGAGAGAGACGTCAGGCTTTATTGGGGCGGCGCGTGACTCAAGCGGGACTACGAGGAGGCGAGGCCAGGGCTAGTTCCCATAACCAGTCGGGTGACCTATTTAGGGATATGAAAGCTCGATATGAGAGGTTATCAGAGGTCGCTCCCCTTACTGAGGCTCAAAGGGAGGAGATACGTGCTTGTGCCAGGGCAGAGAAGGCACTTATTGACACAGGCTTGATGGAGGCTCCAGTGAGGATACCTGAGATTGGGATGAGGGAGACCGACATCATTGAGAAGAAGAGGAAGAACACTCGACGGGGTCGAGGTAAAGGGAAGAAGAACAAGGAAGACTCAGTGAATGACGACTGAGAGATCTATTCCTAGGATTCCCTTATTGCCATTTGCAAACACAATAGATTATTAGGTCTTTTATTGTATTTTAGATCTTTGTAGCAGGTTAGCAGAGTCAAGAGTAGACCGTGCTTGAACTCATCAAGAAGTTTTTAACTTGTAGTTAACAAAGATATTTATCTTAGAAATTTATAAGACACATTTCATGAAAACTTTGAATGTCTTATTTATTGTTTAGACCGAACCATTTCTGGCTGCCTACGTTCCCCTTTTACAAGAAGGACTAAGGGGCTCAGGTCTTCGTAGTTCATTCTGGTGAACTATCGAGATTTTTGTTTTTGGTTTTTTTTTTTTATATATATGTGCAACCCTGTCTTTTGCCTAGTCCGCCCTTTTTGGGTTTTCAGCCTAGCTGGGCATTACTCTTTTTACACTAAATTTTTTTCTTTTTCTCTCTTTTTTTTTCTTTTTTTCTTTTTTTTTTTTTATGTGCAACCCTGTCTTTTGCCTAGACCGCCCTTTTTGATTTTTCAGCCTAGCTAGGCATTACTCTTTTTGCACTATGTATTTTTTTTATTTTTTTTTAGACATAATACCTGGGGAGCTTATCACCGTTGACTGGGTGGACAAATGGATTGCCGTCCAGGTCCGCAAGCTTCATTGCTCCTCCCGATAGTATCTTCTGCACCACATACGGGCCGATCCAAATGGGTTCCCACTTTCCTAGAGGGTTGTCTCTGGTGGGGGGCTTCATTTTTAGCACTAGGTCACCCTCTTTGATGTCTCTGGCCTTGACTTTTTTGTCGAATGCTCTGGCCATTTGCCTCTGGTAGGCTCGGGTGAGCTCCATGGCTTTTAGCCTTCTTTAATCAAGCAGGGCCAATTCATCATGCCGGCTGCGCAGCCACTCTACTTCATTGACACTGTTTTTCAGGAGGACCCTTAGTGACGGGATTTCCAACTCCACTGGCAACACTGCTTCCATCCCGTAAGTTAGGGCAAAGGGAGTTTCTCCCGTGGCTGTTCTGACAAACGTTCTGTAGCCCCAGAGTGCCAGATGCAGCTTTTCGGGCCAGTCACGAATGGGTGGCCATTTTTCGGATAATCCGCTCGAGCATCTTATTGGCAGCTTCTACGACTCCATTGGTCTGAGGTCTGTACGGGGACAATTTGTGGCGAGTGATTCTGAATTCTGACAGCAATCTATCACAGTCCCCTTCAAAGTGTGACCCGTTGTCTGAAATGACCTCATTGGGCACCCCATATCTGCACATGATATTTTCTTTGACAAACTGGGCCACCTTCTTAGAAGTGAGGACCTTGTAGGACTTGGCTTCTACCCACTTTGTGAAGTAATCGACTGCTACTAACACAAATTCATGCCCATTGCTTCCTGCTGGGGCTATCTTCCCTATCACGTCAATACCCCAAGTTGCAAACGGCCAAGGAGTCATCATGCAGTACAAGTCATGAGGCGGAAGATGATTGAGGTTGGCAAACCGTTGGCATTTGTCGCACGCTCGGACATGCTGGACACAGTCTGTTTCCATAGAAATCCAATAGTAGCCCATTCTGAGGATCACTTGCATCAATGCTCTGGCATTCATATGAGGACCGCAGGGACCATTGTGGACTTCGGTCATTAACTCTCTGGCCCTTTCTTGGATGATACACAGGAGGAATGGTCCCTGGTACCATTTCTTGTACAGGTCGCCTCCTAGAATGACATAGTGAGAGGCCAACCATTTCAGGGCTTGCAAACTTTTTGCTTTGATGCCTTCTCTTGGTCTACCTTCTTAATTTCTGAAAGCTGACTCCCCATCTTTGAGGAACTGGTAAATCTGACTGTACCAGGGTTCTTTGACAGGCTCGGGTCCCAAGTCTATTTCACAATAGAAAGCCGGGGCTTCTCTTCTACCTACTCTGAATGGTTTTATGGCCTTTCCCTCGGGGATCTCTACCAATGAGGCTAGAGTAGCTAAGGCATCTACGAATCTGTTCTTATCTCTTGGCAGGTAATGGAAAGTTACTTCTCTGAACTGCTCAGTCAACTCTTCCATGTAGGCATGATACCTCTGAAGGTTAGGATCCACAGTCTTCCACTTGTTGGAGACCTGGTTGATGATCAGGGCTGAGTCTCTATAGACCTCGAGCTCCTTGACATTCCTTTCTAAGGCAGCTTCTAAACCAGCAATGCAAGCTTCATACTCGGCGACATTGTTCGTGGCAGGGAAGTTCAACTTGAGGGCTATTGGCATGTGCTCATCTTTCGGATCGACCAGTAGCATTGCTACGCCATTTCCTCTTTTGTTAGCAGCTCCATCAAAGAATAACTGCCATCGGTTCTCAGGCTCAACTACGAAGATCCCTTCATCTGGGAATTGGGTTTCAGGCCCGCGGTCCTCATTGCTAGGGAAGTTTGCCAGGTGGTCTGACAACGCTTGACCCTTGATGGCCTTTCTCGTCACATAGTTGATGTCATACTCAGCTAAGAAGAACGACCACTTTTCTAGACGCATCAAAAGGGAAGGCTTGCCGAAGATGTACTTGATGGGGTCCATTTTCGAGACCAAGTTTACAGAGTGGGCTTGCATGTAATGCTTCAGCTTACCGACTACCCAGACCAGTCCTACACAAGTCTTTTCGCACGCTGAGTAATTGAGCTCACTTCCCTGCAGCTTCCGGCTGATAAAGTAAATGGCATTTTCTACCCGAGAGTCTTTTTTTTCTTGAGCAAGCATAGCCCCAACTGCCGTATCAGTGACAGTGAGATAGAGCAGAAGAGGTTTCTGTCTATGTGGGGGGCATAGCACCGGAGGATGTACTAGGTACGCCTTGATTTGGTCAAAGACATCCTGGCATTCTTCAGTCCATTCGGTGTCTGCATTCTTCTTCATAAGCTTGAAGATGGGCTCGCACATGGTAGTCAGCTGGTTGACAAAACGACTGATGTACTGTAATTTGCCCATAAAGCTTTTGACCTCTGTCTGGGTTCGAGGTGGCCTCATGTCCATAACGGCCTTGATCTTTCGAGGATCGACTTCAATACCTCGTTCTGTGAACATGTACCCAAGCACTTTTCCCCTTGTCACTCCAAAGGTGCATTTGGCAGGGTTCAGTCTCATAGAATGCTGTCTCAACATTTCAAAGAACTTTCGTAGGTCGACAAAGTGGTGTCCATCCTCACCTTTGGAATGGATTATCATGTCATCGAAATAGACCTCAATTTCCTTGTGGATCATGTCGTGAAAGAGTTCGGTGGCTGCCCTCTGATACGTAGCCCTGGCATTCTTAAGCCCAAATGGCATCACTGTATAGCAGTACGTTCCCCACGACATGGTGAAGGCTGTCTTTTCTTGGTCCTCCTCGGCCATCTTGATCTGGTTGTAGCCAGCAAAGCCATCAACGAAGGATTTGACTTCGTAGTTAGCAGTGGCATCCACCAGAATGTCTATGTTTGGCAAAGGGTAGTCGTCTTTGAGGCTGGCCTTGTTCAGATCCCGGAAATCTACACAGCAGCGCACCTTCCCATTGGCCTTAGTCACAGTCACGATATTGGATAACCATATCGGATATTCGATGACCCTGATGAATCCTACCCACAGTAGTTTCTCAATCTCTTCTTTAACCTGTAGAGACCACTCTGCTTGATCTTTCTCAGTTTCTGCTTTACTGGCTTGGCATCTGGTGCTAGAGGGATTCTGTGCTCCACAATCGAACTGTCTAGCCCGGCATATCCCCTGTATGACCATGCAAACACGTCCATGTATTCTACGGCGGATTGACCAGTCTGTCCCGTTCAACCCCCTGGAAGAAGTTCCCAATCTGTGTCTCTTTAGGTTCCTCGACAGTACCCAAGTAACACTTGTCAAAACCTCCTCGGCAGCTTGGGCCCGGTTTTCCTCTTTGTCTGTAACCTGCTTAAAGATTTATTTAATGTATTGTTTGTTTAGTGCGTTTGCATCTTGTTCAAATGATTCATTATTAACTGTTGTTAAGTTATTAGTTAATTTATCATTTGTTAAGTTGGCAATAAGGGGATACTCAGAAAGATCTGTCATTTCATTCAAAGCGAAAGGAAAGATGACATTGGCTACATATTCATAATCCTCAGGCGTGAGGCCTTCGGATGACTCGGAGGACTGGAATTCAAAGACTCCTGACTCACATGATTCTTAACCCTAACGACTCTGGACCCTACACTACTTATTAACTCGAAGTGTTTGACACGGGTTGGACTGGGGTTTCACTCTTTACTGCTGTTGCCCTGGGGAGTAGCAGTCTTGTCAGCGTTCCCATCCTGCTGTGCATCCTGCGAACCTTCACTGCCTTTGCTGACATTATTCCCGTGGAGGATGTTCGGCTGATTTGGTGCAATTTCCTCTCCGAATCCGATCATATCCATTTGTACCTCTGGGGTAATGGGACCAGTTGCACTTTCGGCATCCGAGAGGCAGCTTTCTCCATCATTAAAGTCTTCTGGCTCGTTCACTCTTCTTTCCACATTCTTCCAAACAGGGGGTTGGGACTGGTCTTCATGAACAGTAAGAGCCATCACGAACACATTATGCTCACCGTGAGTGATGAAGGCTTCCAGAGAGACTTCCATCATCATAGCTTAGCTTACTTCTGCCTCACAATCTTCGTAAGTGAGTCTTCCTTCTGTAATCTTGACTATGGTCACTGGTTCGAAATCACAAAAGAGAGGTATGGCCTTGACAACATTAACGAAGTCGGTTCCTATTATAGGTCCAAATTGTCCTTCCATGGCGGAGGCATCAATCAGATCTTTCCATTCTCCTTGCAGTTCAGCATAAGGAACATTGAATTCCAGGATGTCTATGATCTTTGGATTCCCGAAACCAGCTGCATTTGTCTCTCCAAACTCAATCATATTGACTCGATTGTTAGCAGGGAGAGGATTCTTGACTACATTGGGACCCCGAGGTGGTTCAAGCTTGCCTTCTTCAATCAGGCGAGAGATCAGGAATTTCAGGTAAGTACAATCATTGGTGTTATGCCCATGATACTTGTGAAAGCGGCAGTGCTTGGTTTCATCCATTCTAACACTAGGGTTCTTTAGTTTCCAGTTTTCCAAAGGCTAATGAGTCCTTCGGCCACCAAACCATCGAATACTTTCTCTAGTGGCATTCCAAAATCTTCGGAAGTGTAGAAACGAGGCCTTGGTTTCACAGC
This sequence comes from Adenophora triphylla var. japonica, assembly GCA_022495995.1. NCBI lineage: Eukaryota > Viridiplantae > Streptophyta > Magnoliopsida > Asterales > Campanulaceae > Adenophora > Adenophora triphylla. The sequence goes on along the minus strand of JAFEMH010000047.1, from coordinate 82,634 downwards.
GGCTTGGCCTGAACCTTGTCCAATTTTCTCATTCTGGATATAATTGACCGCGCCAACCGTTTCTTTTCCCTTTACAGTGACGGCTGTGGCATTTGAAACTGGCGCTTTGTACCGGTAAGAGTTACCTGTCCCTGTGACTGGAGCCATGTTGAAGGCATTTTCAATCTTAGTGCCGGCATTTACCATTGCCCGAAGATCAAGATAATAATAATTGCCAATCTGGACCCTTAACTGAGGTTTCAGGCAGGACTGGAAAATCTCCATCTGTTCCTCTTCATTCAACGGAGTCATCATTTCACTAAGTTTCTAATTCCACCTCTTGTAGAATTCACTTACCGGCTCGTCTGGGCACTGCAGAGTGCCTTGTAGGTCATTCCTGCTGGTTTCCCAATTCAAGTTAGCCTTGTACTTTTCCATGAACGCTTCCTTGATCTGGTCCCATATGGCTCGGGCCTCTGGCTTCACATGCAGGAACCACCTAAGAGCTGAACCATTTAATAATAGTTGGAAGTGATCGGCCATTTGCTGATACGTACAATCCTTAGCCCTCATGGCAAGAAGGTAGCTTTCAATGTGAGTCCGAGGGCAATCTGTGCCGTTGAACTTTTCAATCTCAGGCATCCGAAATTTTGGAGGAAGAGGGACAATTTTGCTGGGATCAGTGATCTGGTATGCTGCTTTCTTGGTGCTCAGTTCCCCAAATTTTTCTTGCATGGACTTAACTTGTTCCATCAACCAAGTCATGTTGGGGTCAGGCGACAGTTTTGGATTGTTCGATTCTGAAGCAGGCTTATCAAATTTGGGTGGCAGGACAGTGGGTGGCACATTGGTAGCTGGTACCATGGCTTGGGGATCTTTCGAAGGGAAGTAAGTGTAAACTTGACCTGGTCCCGTGTTTCCGTGAGGCTGGCCAGAGGCATAGGAATTAGGTTCGTAGTTACCATGGTAAGGGAAGGAATAAGGAACCTCCTGGGGTCCTGTTGGCAAGGTTGGGGGTGGAAGATCTGCTGTGGCAGGGCATAAGTTAAAGAGATCATTGGATTGATTCTGAGGCCTGGAGATTATCTGAGATGGCCCATACTGAGGAGGGGGAGTGAATCCCATGGGATAATGCAGAGGCTGGGTAACTGGGATAGCCATAGCATTTGCTCTCAGTTGGTAGGGGACAAAGCTGGGTCTTATCTGAGGAGGCAAGGGGTAGTCCTTGGCAAGGGATCATATGTGGATGGAGGAGGGCATTGGTTATAGGCTGGGGGAGCTGAGATTGCTGCTTCTGGAGTCTCATCTTCTACCATAACCAGGGAACCGTTGGACTCAACCACTATCTGAACCCCATGACGACGGAGCGCATCGATAAGCATGGCTTGCTGTTCCTCATGGAACTTACGACTATTTTCCAAGGCTAAGTCTAGATCTTCTTCCCTAGTCATCTGGTTACCCAAACCACTTTGTTTCTCGTCAAATCTGCCATTACGGCTCTCTCGGTCGACAAAACTGAGGATTTTGGCGAGCTATCTGAGAATTCTGCACTGACAAGCCGCTGACCCGATATTCTCACCCACTTCTTTCTCGCTGCGAGAAAGGGATAGGCAAGGTTTAGACTCTGGGGTAGGTGTTTAGGCTGAAGGCTCAAGCAATATGCAAATTAAGAATCTTTCAGTTTACTTAAAACGGTGTCTTTTATTAATTTCTATTTGGTTGGAAAAGGGGTTGCCCTTCTTTTTCGCAACTACTCTAGATTCTGGATCAGTAGGTTCCGTCACTACGTCTATAAGCCCCTCGTATTCCACCTGTATTTCGACCTCACAGGGTGGACAGCCCCGGGCGAGGGTCCTATAGGGCACGTGGATCCCACCGACTGAGAGAGAAGAACGCTCCTAATGGGTCTAGTGGGTCATAGGAACTTTTAACGCACGCGCGATGCAGATTATAGTCAAGGAAATGCCGGGAAAGTCTCGTCTTTCAGCCTTAACGGAATTTCGGCAGAGTTTCGCTTGCGCGATTGATGTTTTGACTTTTGGCATTGTCCAAGAAGATAATAGGCATGGGTCAGACGGTAAAAGCCGGATGACACAGTGTCACATTGAACTTTGTTGCATACGTTGTGCGAGTCAAAGTCCAAGTCAATGCCGGTTCAAGATCTTGCCAATTTTTTCTTGTCGGGATTTCAGCAGAGCTCCGCTTGTGCGAAAGATTTTTAGATTTTTGGCACGGACTCGGGCTCGACTCTTACGTATCCCGTGCGGGTCAAAGTCAAAGTCAATGCCAGAGTCAAGATTCTGCCAATTTTTCCTTGGCGGAATTTTGGCAGAGTTTCGCTTGCGCGAAGGATCCTGACTTCCGTCATGGGCTGAGGTTTGACCTTTACGGGGGTATACAACTAGGCTATATGACACGGTCTAGACAAAAAATCAACCAAAAGTCACGGTTTTAAAATGTGTGACACGGATTGTGCATTGGTCGACACTGGCTACCATGGGGACGTGCGTGCAAAGTGTCCGTGACTGCAGCTGAACAACCATACCGGGTTAAAGGGACGTGCGTACAAAGTGTACAGGATATATAAGGTGCGCGTAGTGTGCGGCCTCCTAAAAATATTCCCTTTTGAGTTAAAACAGAAATTTTCAGAAATGTGTTTTAAAGGAATGATTTTCGGGACAGGGGAAATGCAGCAAGTAAGCACGTAAATTTTCTGAAGCCCGATCAGTTTTGGAACTGAATAGCCCCAAGCTGCCAAGGCTGCTAGATTAACCTCAGATTTTGTCCTAGTGGAATTGCCAATGAAGCCGCCCGACTAGGATCCAGGGAGGATCAAGCCGTACGGCTGCATCAATCAATTTTCCAGGTTCCATTTTTTTTTCATTTGCAGGTTGTTTCTCCGAACGTTTTGGCACCTTTTCAGCTCCAGAAAGCTTCCTGTTCAGTATCCAGAATATGCACAATCCCAAGAACCAACAATACATGCAAAAAGCAAGGAAAAGAAGGCAAGCATGAGAATCGGATCCACGGCGGAAGGCTAACCCACTCAAAAATAGTTTTTTTTTCCGAAAAGATACCGGTACGTGGCATTGTTAGACCATATTTTATCCCAGACTCGTGTTAGGAGGCGATAACGAAAAGTTTAATGGTTTCCACCTATATACCAAGTATCATTTTTTTTAATTAAAATGAAAGCTTTTTTGATTTCTGATGGATGTGTATTTACCCATCCAAATGATGCACTTTTAGGCTTTCTTTGTGTTCGATTCCCGAGTTTTATGTATATTTGATGTGGTTTGTGAGTCTCTATCAAGCACAGGATATAAAGAGGAAAAGGTGTATTTAAATATCATAAAAGTGCAGAAGGAGTAAAGTGGAGCGGAGCAGAGAAGGAAAATAGTGAAACAAACGCGAGCTCCAGGGACTGAACAGTAGCGCGGGCGCGCTCAAGAAGTGGAGCGACCGCGCTCAAGTGAAGAGACGAAAGTACCGATCGACCATATTTTAATTGTGCCGATCGAACCTTTCTCAAGAAGGTCGATCGACCCTATCCCAATTCAAGGGCGACCGCGCTCAATTCAAGGGCGACCGCGCTCGGGAGAAGAATTACGCACATAAGTTTCTGCCAACAAGAGCGGTCGCGCCAACAGCCATTGCGGCCGCGCTCCGCTGGTTCCAGCAACAGTTTTGACGTATTAAACAAGGGCATTATCGTTATTTCTCAGCTTTGGATCATAGTTTTTGCCCTAGTATCTATTTATTCACATCATACTTTTAATCAGAACATAACAGAGGATTGGAGTTTTTATGTTTTTCTTTTAACAACACAATTGAAGAGAAGAATTCATCAGTTCCAGGTTTTATCATTGTAAATTATGAGTAGCTAAATTTTTTAGATTTGTAGATTGGTTGGATCTTTATCCGAATTTCTATGCAATAGTATTTTAATTCTTTCAAGTTGATTCCTTCTAGTTCATTAATAGATCTTAATTTCTTGTTCTTAGATTTGAGATGTATGTTAATATACGAACTCGTCTTTGAATAATTGGGTATCGAATTCGCCATTAATTTGGGATCTTGATACATAGACTGCTATTAATTGATTAACGTGGTCTGTGCCGTAATAGAATCGGATCAACGTTAGGTTATTGTATTCTTTCGTGCTTAATGTATTCTTCGAGTATTGTGGTGCCTTAATAGAAGTCACAATATTAAAAAGAGTATTTGGGATTGTAATCCGGCCACCTAACCGTGTCGATCCTAGCTAAAGTGAATGAACCCTAGAAGTTGAGTTGATGTTTTATAAATAAAATTCTGCATAGAATGATGGTAAAGTGAAATCCAATCTACGAATCTCTGCTCATAATCTGTTTTCTCGTTTAGTTAGTTTTTGTTATTTATTTTATGCTTTTAGTTCTAAATCCAATCTATAAACTGTGGTTACTAAATTCATTGCTTTTACTTCACTTGTTTACCAACGAGTCTCTGTGGATTCGACCCCTGCTCGTGCATATTGCTACACCGGTAGTGAGTACACTTGCTCGGTATTTTTATTACAAGAGGGAGATTTCCTCCATCAAGTTTTTGGCGCCGTTGCCGGGGACTTGTTGCAAGTAAACAAGTAGGTTAGGTAGTGAATGCAAGGTCGTCGTTCTTTGAAGCCTACATTGGTGCCATTGAACGACAACATAAACAGACTTAATAAAGCTAAAGACACTAAGCTTCTTGAGGAAGCATTTGAGGGCGATCCCCTCTTTAATCCCCTTTTCTCAGATTCGGACACCGAATCAGAACCCTCCGCCACCGAGGTAGAGGAAGAGAAAGTCGAGATGGCAGAAACACCGGCACTAACTATGAATGATTTCCTGAGACCTCGGGTAGACACGTCTACCTCTTGCACAGTGCTGTCCGATGCAGCAAAAAATCTAGAGGTCAAAGGACAATACTTTGCCATGTTGCCAAGCTTTCACGGATTGCCTGGTGAGGATGCACTCACGTTCCTTAAAGAGTATATTATTGTTGTTGCTCAATTTTTGTTAAGACAAGGAGTGACTGAGGACCAAATTAGACTGAAGTGCTTTCCTTACACCCTTAAGGGAGTGGCTAAAACATGGTTGATGATGCTTGCACCGAGCAACATTAGTACTTGTGTAGAATTGCAAGATGTGTTCCTTAAAAGATATTACCCACATCATTTATTGGCTGGTTTTAGACAGAAATTGATGACATTTTCCCAAGATGTGGGGGATCCCTTTCATGAGGCATGGGAAAGATTTAATACAATGTTAATACAATGTCCCCAACATAATTTCACACTACCCTCACTGAACCAAGCCTTTTATGATGGCTTGAATGACAATGGTCAATCAATGGTTGACAATGCTGCTGGAGGCTCGATAGGAGCCAAGACTCCGGACGAGACTAAAGCTTTATACGAAATGTTGAGTGCTAATTCTCAACAAAAGAGTTCGAGGGGTAAAACAAGGGGGGTATTAGATTTGACTGCTACTGATAATCTTTCCAAGCAAATTGCAGTCTTGAGTAGTAAGTTTGATAAATTGACTGCTTGTGGCACTTCTGCAGGTGCCAATGTTATTACTGATTATTGTGCAAATTGTGGTTTATCATCTCATGTGACTAATATGTGTCCAAGTGCAGCAAATTTCTCTTATCGTCCTGAACAGGCACATGCTTTCAACGGATATGGACAAAGGCCACAACCCCAAGGCAACCAATATGGAAATTACAATTCATGGGGTGGCCATCCGAATCAGCAAGTAAAACCCCTTCATGTGCCACCACCTGGACAACATGGTAGTGTAACTTGGGAGCTGGCAGTTCAGCAGTTAAGGATGGAGATGCAGCAAAATAATAGAAATACAGAAGCTGCGTTTGAAAAGGTGGGCACACAAGTAGAGCAACTTGTGAAGGTTGCCCAAGAGTTGATGAAAGAGAAGAACCCACCTGAGCAAGCAAAGTCAATCACAACAGTGTGGGATGAAAGTGAGGAAATTGAGGAGGTATTTCTATCTTCTCTTGATAATATTGATTGTTGTGATAATAATGATGATGTTAATAAGGATGAAAAGATTAAACACGTTCAAAAAGACCCCGGGTGCTTCACTATCCCAATTTCTTTAGGGGGTCAAAATTTTAAAGGTTTGTTGGATCTTGGGGCAAGTGTCAATGTGATTCCCTTTCATGTTTTTAGAAGTTTGGGGGTATGTGAGTTGAAATCACCCAAGAGAGACTTGCAATTGGCGGATCTCTCAATCAAAAGACCCTTAGGGGTTATTGAAGGGGTGTTGATTAAAATTGATAAAATCATTATCCCCATTGACTTTTATGTGATGTGTATGGAGGGATCAAGTGAGGAACAACTGAAAACTCCCATTCTGCTTGGGAGGCCATTTATGTTTGACACTAAGGCCACCATTGATGTGTGTCAAGGGGTGGTGTCCTTGAGAGGTATGGGGGAGGAATGTAAGTTTTGTATGCTTAAAAATGATAAGAAACCCTCCCCCAAAGATGGTTTTGTAGGAGCCATAACAGATTTTCCAATTTTTAAAGATGATGTGAATGGATGTGAGAAAAGTGGGGATAATGCGGACGTTTGTCCCTTGGCTAGTAACATTAAGGCCGACCAATACTCTAGGAGTAACGGGTCGTATCACTCCCCACACGACTCCCATAAAGAGTCGATCCCATCACATCTACCACAAGGGCCTTCAAAACGTAAAGTTAGTAAGGAGAGTTATAGTGATTTATCTGATTCTATATTTGCTACGATTTTTGTGCACGATAACTCTCTTGATCTTGATTGTGAGAATGGTGTTTTGCAGGTTGCGGAAAAGGTTGAGTTTGGGGGTGGAAACCCCAACAAAAGGAAAAGAAATAGGGGTAAGCACAAGCGTAAAGTTTTAAAAATAAATTTGGCTTTACCCCTACTTGTTAACAATGGAGAGCTGAATTGGAAAGAGAAGGGCGTCTGTGCCCGTGAGGAAAAGAGATGGTCCAAAGGCCGCAAAGCTAAGGCCAAGTAAGCTTGGGACCATAGTCGGGCTAACGACTTTAACCAAATGCGCTGCTTGGGAGGCAATCCAATGAGGTATGTTTTATTTTTATGTTGATTACTGTCTAGTAGTGTCTTGCCATCTGTCGAACCCAAGGCACACTTTTGTTCTCTTTGCTATGAGGACATAGCATGTTTTGAGTTTGGGGGTGGGCAACTCTCCGAGTTTGTGGATTTATAGGGGAGTGTATATAGTGTCACCCTCTAAAAAAATAGAAAAATTTAAAATTTTTTGTTCTTTTCATAGTTGGGATGTTGGCCAAAGTCTGTGATGATTAGAGTGTGCTTTAATTTTAAAATCACATGTGCTATTATGAGTGTGGTGATTGGGATTGCATTGAAACATTTAAATTATGATTGCACCACCTCTCACTTCCGTATCATATTCTTGGTCATTGTCATCAACTTAGGTGCCTTTTATGGGATCACTTCGTGTATTCTCGGGGTCCCTAGAACATGTTTGAATGATTGTCAATAACACGTCAATAGGTTACTTGATATATATGGCTATTCTTTGAATCCCTTTTTTTGAACCTTAAACTTTCTCGTCACTTATATAAAATTTTCCGCTAGAACCCCTTTTGAGCTTGAAAAAGAATGGAATCTCTCACAAAGTGGGATGTTATCTTAGACCACCATTCGCCTTCATTTGTACCCTCATTGTCCCACCCTTTTAACTTATACACTATTTTCTCACCTCTTCAAGAAAGTGAAACTAGGAAAATAATGGGAATATTTTGGGGGATGTTTTGAAAATCGAAGGGGTTGAGTGGAAAGTGGTCACGAAAATAAAGAAGTGGGTCATGTTATGTAATGAAAAGAGGGGCTTGAGCAAAATATTAAATGCACATTCTTCGTGATATATCTGTGCAAAGAAAAAAAAAAGCCTTGCCTCTCTAATGTTAAAGTGGAAATTATGTTTCAAGGTGACCAAAGAAAGTAATGAAATGTGTTCAATACCATGTCAATGTATGAAAAAGTTTTAGATTGTGGGTTGGCACATTGGGAAGTAATAAGAGTGAGCGGAGGTATTATCATCAAAGTAAGGATGTATTGTTAAAAGAAGACTTTCTAGTTTTACTTTCTTATGTTCGTATGTCCTTACCTTCATTTGTAACCATGAACCTAGCCCTCGCGAATTGTCGCACTTAACTTTTAAGCCATATTATTCTTTCAATATCGAGTAACCGGGTTGACAATCGTGTAAATATGCATATGAGTGTCCTTTTTGGGTTGTACTGCCTATGGCTTATTGATTTAGAGCATCGCTTAGTGAATCCATAAACAATCAGAGGTTGTTGGCAGTGACCTCCCATAATTCATTCATCATTCATGCCGCGGTGGAAAATTGTGAGTTTTATGCTTCAATGTGATTGTAATCCCATTACTCTGGTGGCACTTGTTGATTATGTGTGTTGGTGAGAATCTGAGACTGGTATGGCCAATGACTCATCGGTGATAGAACATCCCAAAAATAATTATTTTGTTTTAATGTTTTATTATTAATAGTTAGAGTAGTTTTATTTTGTTTCTTTTAGTTTTGTTTTACTCGGGACGAGCAAAAGGTTAGTTTGTGGGTGTTTGATGGATGTGTATTTACCCATCCAAATGATGCACTTTTAGGCTTTCTTTGTGTTCGATTCCTGAGTTTTATGTATATTTGATGTGGTTTGTGAGTGTCTATCAAGCACAGGATATAAAGAGGAAAAGGTGTATTTAAATATCATAAAAGTGCAGAAGGAGTAAAGTGGAGCGGAGCAGAGAAGGAAAATAGTGAAACAAACGCGAGCTCCAGGGACTGAACAGTAGCGCGGGCGCGCTCAAGAAGTGGAGCGATCGCGCTCAAGTGAAGAGACGAAAGTACCGATCGACCATATTTTAATTGTGCCGATCGAACCTTTCTCAAGAAGGCCGATCGAACCTATCCCAATTCAAGGGCGACCGCGCTCAATTCAAGGGCGACCGCGCTCAGGAGAAGAATTACGCACATAAGTTTCTGCCAACAAGAGCGGTCGCGCCAACAGCCATTGCGGCCGCGCTCCGCCGGTTCCAGCAACAGTTTTGACGTATTAAACAAGGGCATTATTGTTATTTCTCAGCTTTGGATCATAGTTTTTGCCCTAGTATCTATTTATTCACAACATACTTTTAATCAGAACATAACAGAGGATTGGAGTTTTTATGTTTTTCTTTAACACAATTGAAGAGAAGAATTCATCAATTCCAGGTTTTATCATTGTAAATTATGAGTAGCTAAATTTCTTAGATTTGTAGATTGGTTGGATCTTTATCCGGATTTCTATGCAATAGTATTTTAATTCTTTCAATTTGATTCCTTCTAGTTCATTAATAGATCTTAATTTCCTGTTCTTAGATTTGAGATGTATGTTAATATACGAACTCGTCTTTGAATAATTGGGTATTGAATTCGCCATTAATTTGGGATCTTGATACATAGACTGCTATTAATTGATTAACGTGGTCTGTGCCGTAATAGAATCGGATCAACGTTAGGTTCTTGTATTCTTTCGTGTTTAATGTATTCTTCGAATATTGTGGTGCCGTAATAGAAATCACAATATTAAGAGAGTATTTAGGATTGTAATCCGGCCACCTAACCGCGCTCAATTCAAGGGCGACCGCGCTCAGGAGAAGAATTACGCACATAAGTTTCTGCCAACAAGAGCGGTCGCGCCAACAGCCATTGCGGCCGCGCTCCGCCGGTTCCAGCAACAGTTTTGACGTATTAAACAAGGGCATTATTGTTATTTCTCAGCTTTGGATCATAGTTTTTGCCCTAGTATCTATTTATTCACAGCATACTTTTAATCAGAACATAACAGAGGATTGGATTTTTTATGTTTTTCTTTTAACAACACAATTGAAGAGAAGAATTCATCAGTTCCAGGTTTTATCATTGTAAATTATGAGTAGCTAAATTTCTTAGATTTGTAGATTGGTTGGATCTTTATCCGGATTTCTATGCAATAGTATTTTAATTCTTTCAAGTTGATTCCTTCTAGTTCATTAATAGATCTTAATTTCTTGTTCTTAGATTTGAGATGTATGTTAATATACGAACTCGTCTTTGAATAATTGGGTATCGAATTCGCCATTAATTTGGGATCTTGATACATAGACTGCTATTAATTGATTAACGTGGTCTGTGCCGTAATAGAATCGGATCAACGTTAGGTTCTTGTATTCTTTCGTACTTAATGTATTCTTCGAGTATTGTGGTGCCGTAATAGAAGTCACAATATTAAAAAGAGTATTTAGGATTGTAATCCGGCCACCTAACCGTGCCGATCCTTGCTAAAGTGAATGAATCCTAGAAGTTGAGTTGATGTTTTGTAAATAAAATTCTGCATAGAATGATGGTAAAGTGAAATCCAATCTACGAATCTCTGCTCATAATCTGTTTTCTCGTTTAATTAGTTTTTGTTATTTATTTTATGCTTTTAGTTCTAAATCCAATCTATAAACTGTGGTTACTAAATTCATTGCTTTTACTTCACTTGTTTGCCAACGAGTCTCTGTAGATTCGACCCCTGCTCGTGCATATTGCTACACCGGTAGTGAGTACACTTGCTCGGTATTTTTATTACAAGAGGGAGATTTCCTCCATCAATTTCTCCCCAGCGGAGTCGCCAAACTGTGGATGTGATGCCCAAGATCGCGGCTCTTTTTTTTTTTTGTTGAATCGCTTTCTTGTGTAAGGGGGTCACCGCCTCACATCGGTTTGAAGACATCCGGTTTAAATTGAAAAACGGAGTCGTCACGCCATTTTGATTTCCTCAAAACTTTGAAAAAAAGGATTTGGGTCCAGAGGTTAAGTTATCCATTGGGAAGAACGTTTGGCGTTCACCCAAGGAGCCTTGCCGAAACAAGTCTTCCAAGATCCAATTTTCATGCTTGCCTTTGTGCTCTCGTGTGTGGGATGTGTTTTGGTAAAGGAAGGAATGTGCCAAGTGGTCTTCCGGACGTATAAACAATGAGTTGGTTATCGCTCGGGATTCCTTGGATTTTGATATGTTCGGGACTTTGAGCCCGTGCTCATCTTGGACTTACGACCATCATTATGAGACCTTGGGTCACATGTGATCGATATAGAGACGTCTCTTTTTATAATCCAAGAATGAGACTCTTTAGAAAGGAAGGACCTTTGCCCATCAATCCTACATCTTGAGACGATTGGAGCTTGATAGGGACATTTGTGCTCGTCTCAAGTGATGATCGGAGATGTAGGGGCTCAAGTTCATCCTTTTCTAAAGGAATATCCGGCTATGGCATCTTTATGTGGAGGAAATGATGTAAAGATAGGACCTTTACACCATTACACTCCAAGAGATGCTTCAAGTACCAAAGAGACTAAGGGAAGGGGTATAAAGATTGGATTTTTATACTCATCCTATGCCTTTTTGTGCCTTAAGAAGGTCACTAAGCAATCCTTGGAGAGTGATCCAACCATGAGGGACATGGGGAATGCATTTTAAAGTAAAGATGACATTTTTATGCTAACATATGTAATGAATATGATGCAAGCTAAGACTAAGAATGTAAAGGGAGGACCTTTATGGCTTTCCTATGTCCTTTAAGAACCATTTAGGTGGACAATCCTTGGAAGCAATGTCTATGGGAAGGGGGATGACATTTATGAATAAAGATGACATTTTTAATGAAAAAAGATGACATTTTTATATGAAAAAGATGCTATTTTCACATCATCATGTGAGAGATCCACCCTAGAACAAGCCATTTATGATTTTATTGTTCATCCTTGGGATGGATCTTCCATGAATCCCATGTGATAGGGGAATGGGGGTATTATGATCTACATGGATAAAGACTTGATTTTTATAGCAACAAATCAAATATAAAGCAAGTAAATGGCAATATAAATAGCAAAGGGCAATATAGCAAGAATGACAAGTATATTTTAAAGAGAAGAGGAGGAGAGGTTACCAATGGTGGTGTTCCTCTATCTCCCTTGAAGATTTCCTAAGGAAGGAGCAACCTTGGAGGGGTTTTGGAGAGGAGGGAGGTGATTTTGAGTAGTTTCAGATTTCTGGAAATTCGTGTTTGTATTTTGGCAGAGTAACAGTGCTTCCCATTCTCTTTTAAAATGAATAGAGGAGGCCTCTATTTATAGGCAGATTTGTGTTTTCTAATGAAGCCGTGCGGCTGTAACCTTTGGCTAATGAAGCCGTGCGGTCTTATCCATTAGTGACTCAGCCTGTTTCTAGAATCATGCAAGGTGGCATTCTAGAAGATCTTTTCCAGCGAGGGACTACGTGGAATTTTAATTATTAACAAGTCCTTCACCCCTCGGAAGGTTTGGAAAAGTTTCCAAATCGCCCCTGAACTTTAGGAAAGTCCGAAAAATTGCCGGAAAACTTAACCGGAAGGCATGAGCCAGATTTGGATACTTACAGAACCTCATATAAGTTTTGAAGTCCTGTGCGATCTCACGCACTAGCCTCTGGAATGGAAGCTTGCGGATGAGAAGTTCAGTGCTCTTCTAATACTTGTGGATCTCACAAAGTGCCACTGTTCCTGGATGGAAACTATGTGGCTTCTTCACTCCTCCGGTCGCCGGAGCTGATTTCCTTGCTGCCTTGGTGGCTAGCTGCTTCCTCGGTGCCTTTCCGTCTGTGGACTTTCGAGTTGTGTTCTTGGTACGTCCCATTTATGTGTGTGTGTGTGTGTATGAGAGAGAGTTTATAAGTAAGGTAGGGGTAGATTGGGTATTACGAGATAACATAAAAGGGGTGAGGAATTTATTGGTAAAATTGATTTCAACTCAGGGATCTTAAGGTAGAATATGAATGTTGTGTTTTTATTGGTAAATTTCACCATATCTCAGGGACTTATTAGTAAAAACCCCTATAATTTATGATACAAGGTATAAAATCAAATTCTACAAGTTGTGACTTGTGAGTAATTTTTTTGAGGAGAAAAAAAATACTAGTATCACCAAGCTCATTTGCGTAAATGAGCCTAGCAAGATACAAATGTTCTCAAAACATTGCACGACCGTACACGATTTCCCCACTATCAATATGTTCTTTATCCCAATTTCTACATTCCTTGTACAAAATGCCACGCCAATGCATGGAATTATAAGTTAGTCCAAACAATGGCAATTGAACAGGGTTAGGAACAGGTTAATTTCAAATATGTAAATTGCCTAATTACAAAGGGCAAATTGCAAATAATTTCAAATATGTCAATTGTCTGATTACAAAGGGCAAATTGCAAATACGAGTCCATTGTCTAATTACAAATGGGCAAATTGCAAATACGATTCCAAGTTTGGGGGTGTTTGTATTTTAAGGTTCAATATTTCACTTTTAACTATTAAGGTTCAAAGTCGTAAAAAGTTAGTGCTTTTGGACCAAAAAATTAAAATTTTTGTTAAATCATCACGTGCCGTTCACGTGACACTTAACAGAGGATATTTTGAAAATGAACATTAATATATAAGGGGTATAATGAAATTTAAAAAAATCGAAAGGTCCGAAATTTATTTTTCCAACACAAAACACATACAACCCTCCCATCTTCCTCCGCCTCCGTCCATCTTCCTCCGCCGCCATCTCCTTTTATCTACAAAACAGCCCCTCCATCGCACCACCACCCACAACCGCCACTCCTAGAAAATATGTATACCATGAAAATGAAAACCCACTTGAAAGCCAAATTCTCAACCACCCACCGTCGGCCATGAAAATGAAAACCCACTTAAGATCCCCCTCTCTTTCCATCTCAACCCCAAAATTTGATATAACCAAAATTAAGCCCAATCCACCACCACTTGTCAAGAAATTCCAATCACACATACGATTTTCTTCCCCATTCCCTTCCACCGTCTTCCCTAAAACAAATTAGGGTTTCGCCAAACTTGTTTCGACGATCCAACTATAAGATACCATAACTCTTTCAATGTAAGTCCAAGAAAATAAAAAAGTAGTCTATGGAAAGATATCACGGAGTAGAATAAAATTCATGTTGACATATTACATCACATTTGACTCTAACTGAGTCAAAAAGAACCATAAACTTTTGGGAAAAAATCAATTTTCAAAAATTAAAATTGCAATTTCTCAAATTTGACTCGATCAAATTCAACGATTTTTTTAATATGTTTTCTAGCACATCAATAGCTACGCACACATGTATAAATCACAAAATAGATCTCAAATTGGTCATAAAAAATGTTGATGATTTGGAAGACAATTAAAATGATTGGTTTGAAAATATCATATTGGGAGATGGGTTTTAGGTTGTAGTTGAATTAGAAGGGCTAAAATTAAAGACCAAACTGAAAAAATGTGATTGAAATGACCAAAATGTCTTTTGTTAAGTGTAACGTTCGACACGTGATGATTTAAAGAAAAAAATCTAATTTTTCCGTCTAAAAGCATTTAACTACCAACTTCTTATGACTTTGGACCCTTAATAATCAAAAGTGAATTATTGGACCTTGAATGTAAATACCTCCAAACTTTGCAACCTTATTTGCAATTTACCCAATTACAAATACCACGTAATAAAGTAGTCTTTCCAAGAAACAATCATAATTTCATTTATGTTTGACCCGAAGAGTAATAAAAATAATTGAAGTTGCAAATATCCATCACACACACACACACACACACACACACACACATATATATATATATAAATAAATCATTTTCTCTCAAATTTTTCATAAATTTAAATGCCTCATAAGTTCTTATACAGTATTATATTATATTGCATTCTATATGCAATACTTAAAAAATTTAATACAACATCCTCAATACTCCATCCTGCCATCACCATCGCTGTCGCCCACCGCCGCCACCGGTCATCGTCGCCCGTTGTCTGCTGACATCGGCTGCCGGAATTCGGTCACCGTCATCACCTGTCATCATCAATATTGTATTATATGAGTATGTAGTATTATGCATTATCTTATATGCAATATTATTACAAAATAATATAATATGATGATAGAGTATGCAAAAAAACTTATGAAGCATTATAATTTTATTTTAGAATTTATGGGACATTCTCCCCGAATAGAAAGGTTTCCCGCATCGTATGTCAATCATATCTATATAATATATAAAAGCAGAAACATTTCAAGACCATACAGCTTGTCACGTGGAATTTCAAGTCAGCTCTATGTTCACCAATTATTAGCCGCCATGTGTCACATTCAATGAAGAGTTTTATTTTAGATTTTGATTTAAACACAAATTTTAGCTTTTAAATTCAAACAAAATATTTTTAAACGTAATAAATTCAAACTACAGCGGTTCAACTACTTCATCCGAAAGAATGTGATGGTGGTAGAAAGTAAAAACATTGTCTTGGAGCATGCGCTGATTTCTCTTATCATTATCCCCCATATTAGATTTTATATTATTAGATTAGTTTATTTTATTGGATTAAATTTAATTTGTTTAAATTGTATTATTCTCTCCATCCTAAAATGAATGATTTTTTTTTCAAAATTTAAGAAACAATTTAAAAAATTTAATTTTAATCTAGAAAAAATAATAAACATTCTTTTAATTCATTTTCAAAATTTTAGATTTGTAAAAATATAATGAATTATGAAAAAAAATTAAATCAAAATATTTAAAAGAACATTTATTTTGAGACAATAATGGTCATTCAATCTATATAATATATAAAAGCAGAACATTTCAATACCATACAGCTCGCCACGGTGAATTCCAAGTCAGCTCTATGTTCACCAATTATTAGCCGTCATGTGTCACATTCAATGAAGAGTTTTATTTTAGATTTTGATTTAAACACAAATTTTAGCTTTTAAATCCAAACAAAATATTTTTAAACGTAGTAAATTCAAACTACAGCGGTTCAACTACTTCATCCGAAAGAATGTGATGGTAGTAGAAACTAGAAACATTGTCTTGGAGCATGCACTGATTTCTCTTATCATTATCCCCCATATTAGATTTTAGATTATTAGATTAGTTTATTTTATTGGATTAAATTTAATTTGTTTAAATTGTATTATTCTCTCCATCCTAAAATGAATGATTTTTTTTCAAAATTTAAGAATCATTTTAAAAAATTTAATTTTAATCTAGAGAAAATAATAAACATTCTTTTAATTCATTATCAAAATTTTCGATTTGTAAAAATATAATGAATTATGAAAAAAAATTAAATCAAAAAATTTAAAAGAATATTTATTTTGAGACAATAATGGTCATTCAATCTATATAATATATAAAAGCAGAAACATTTCAAGACCATACAGCTCGCCACGTGGAATTCCAAGTCAGCTCTATGTTCACCAATTATTAGCCGCCATGTGTCACATTCAATGAAGAGTTTTATTTTAGATTTTGATTTAAACACAAATTTTAGCTTTTAAATCCAAACAAAATATTTTTAAACATAATAAATTCAAACTACAGCGGTTCAACTACTTCATCTGAAAGAATGTGATGGTGGTAGAAAGTAGAAACATTGTCTTGAAGCATGCACTGATTTCTCTTATCATTATCCCCCATATTAGATTTTAGATTATTAGATTAGTTTATTATATTGGATTAAATTTAATTTGTTTAAATTGTATCATTCTCTCCATCCTAAAATGAATGATTTTTTTTCAAAATTTAAGAATCATTTTAAAAAATTTAATTTTAATCTAGAAAAAATAATAAACATTCTTTTAATTCATTTTCAAATTTTTAGATTTGTAAAAATATAATGAATTATGAAAAAAAAATTAAATCAAAAAAATTAAAAGAACATTTATTTTGAGACAATAACGGTCATTCAATCTATATAATATATAAAAGCAGAAACATTTCAAGACCATACAGCTCGCCACGTGAAATTTCAAGTCAGCTCTATGTTCACCAATTATTAGCCGCCATGTGTCACATTCAATGAAGAGTTTTATTTTAGATTTTGATTTAAACACAAATTTTAGCTTTTAAATCCAAACAAAATATTTTTAAACGTAGTGAATTCAAACTACAGCGGTTCAACTAATTCGTCCGAAAGAATGTGATGGTGGTAGAAACTAGAAACATTGCCTTGGAGCATGCACTAATTTCTCTTATCATTACCCCCATATTAGATTTTAGATTATTAGATTAGTTTATTTTATTGGATTAAATTTAATTTGCTTAAATTGTATTATTCTCTCCATCCTAAAATGAATGATTTTTTTCAAAATTTAAGAATCATTTAAAAAAATTTAATTTTAATCTAGAAAAAAATAATAAACATTCTTTTAATTCATTTTCAAAATTTTCGATTTGTAAAAATATAATGAATTATGAAAAAAAAATTAAATCAAAAAATTTAAAAGAACATTTATTTTGAGACAATAATGGTCATTCAATCTATATAATATATAAAAGCAGAAACATTTCAAGACCATACAGCTCGCCACGTGAAATTTCAAGTCTGCTCTATGTTCACCAATTATTAGCCGCCATGTGTCACATTTAATGGAGAGTTTTATTTTAGATTTTGATTTAAACACAAATTTTAGCTTTTAAATCCAAACAAAATATTTTTAAACGTAATAAATTCAAACTACAGCGGTTTAACTACTTCATCCGAAAGAATGTGATGGTGGTAAAAAGTAGAAATATTGTTTTGGAGCATGCACTGATTTCTCTTATCATTATCCCCATATTAGATTTTAGATTATTAAGGCATGTCTTGTCGAGCGTTTTTGTTAAAACGGAGATAAAAAAACTCAGCTTTTTTTTATTAAGCGTGTTAGTCAAGAGTTTTAGACGGTTGAATTTTAAAAAGTTGGGGACATTTTGGCCGCTCAAAATTATAGCGTCCAGAAATAAGCTCCGTTTTAAAAACTCTCCGTTTATAAAACTGTGTACCAGACGAGCCCTTAGATTAGTTTATTTAATTGGATTAAATTTAATTTTTTTAAATTGTATTATTCTCTCCTTCCTAAAATGAATGATTTTTTTTTTCAAAATTTAAGAATCATTTTAAAAAATTTAATTTTAATCTAGAAAAAATAATAAACATTCTTTTAATTCATTTTCAAAATTTTAGATTTGTAAAAATATAATGAATTATGAAAAAAAATTAAATTAAAAAATTTAAAAGAACATTTATTTTGAGACAATAATGGTCATTCAATCTATATAATATATAAAAGCAGAAATATTTCAAGACCATACAGCTCGCCACGTGAAATTCCAAGTCTGCTCTATGTTCACTAATTATTAGCCGCCATGTGTCACATTCAATGAAGAGTTTTATTTTAGATTTTGATTTAAACACAAATTTTAGCTTTTAAATCCAAACAAAATATTTTTAAACGTAGTAAATTCAAATTACAGCGGTTCAACTACTTTATCCGAAAGAATGTGATGGTGGTAGAAAGTAAAAACATTGTCTTGGAGCATGCACTGATTTCTCTTATCATTATCCCCCATATTAGATTTTAGATTATTAGATTAGTTTATTTTATTGGATTAAATTTAATTTGTTTAAATTGTATTATTCTCTCCATCCTAAAATGAATGATTTTTTTTCAAAATTTAAGAATCATTTTAAAAAATTTAATTTTAATCTAGAAAAAATAATAAACATTCTTTTAATTCATTTTCAAAATTTTAGATTTGTAAAAATATAATGAATTATGAAAAAAAATTAAATCAAAAAATTTAAAAGAACATTTATTTTGAGACACTAATGGTCATTCAATCTATATAATATATAAAAGCAGAAACATTTCAAGACCATACAGCTCGTCACGTGAAATTCCAAGCCAGCACTATGTTTACCAATTATTAGCCGCCATGTGTCACATTCAATGAAGAGTTTTATTTTAGATTTTGATTTAAACACAAATTTTAGCTTTTAAATTCAAACAAAATATTTTTAAACGTAGTAAATTCAAACTACAGCGGTTCAACTACTTCATCCGAAAGAATGTGATGGTGGTAGAAAGTAGAAACATTGTCTTGGAGCATACACTGATTTCTCTTATCATTATCC
The DNA here is from genome assembly GCA_022495995.1 of Adenophora triphylla var. japonica. Classification (NCBI taxonomy): domain Eukaryota; kingdom Viridiplantae; phylum Streptophyta; class Magnoliopsida; order Asterales; family Campanulaceae; genus Adenophora; species Adenophora triphylla. The sequence goes on along the minus strand of JAFEMH010000047.1, from coordinate 63,565 downwards.
CCCATATTAAATTTTTGATTATTAGATTAGTTTATTTTATTGGATTAAATTTAATTTGTTTAATTTGTATTATTCTCTTCATCCTAAAATGAATGATTTTTTTTTCAAAATTTAAGAATCATTTTAAAAAATTTAATTTTAATCTAGAAAAAATAATAAACGTTCTTTTAATTCATTTTCAAAATTTTAGATTTTTAAAAATATAATGAATTATGAAAAAAAAAAATCAAAAAATTTAAAAGAACATTTATTTTGAGACAATAATGGTCATTCAATTAGAGATAGAGGAAGTATTATTATCCATTATCTCCATATCAGATTATCATATTAGTATATTTTATTAGTTTAAATTTAAAATTTTGAAATTATCATCTGTGTAAGTCTTTTTAAGTAAGATTCCCAAATCATATTATCAGATTATATTTATTATTTTCAGCTTATCAAATCAGTATATTTTATTAGTTTAAATTTAAAATTTGAAAATTGTCATCTAATGAAAGTCTTTTGGAAGTAATAGTCCTAGAACTTAATCTCTTTTTATAACCAGAAGTCACTATCATTAATTTGTATCTATCATTCTTTTGCATACGTTTTCGCGCATCTGTCTCTTCCAAGTTTGTCTTTCTTTTTTCTCTCAAATCCATTTTTTTTTTCAAATTAAATTTGTAACGAGCTATTATTTCAAATGAAAATTGTCATCTAATGAAAGTCTTTTGGAAGTAATAGTCCTAGAACTTAATCTCTTTTTAAATGATATTTCAATTTCTAACGAGATATTATTCTTAAGATAGAAATATCAGTGCTTTACTAACATTTAATGTTAATTACTAACCTTAATGTATATTGGGTTGTTAGATGTTATAACCAATTTCTAATGCATATTAACTCGGTTTGTATGCCATTTGAGCCTGCCTTCTTGATGTTGGAAATGGATAACGGAAAGTTAAGTTTAACTTAACGTTGATCTAGTTTCTAACGGAAGTTCGTTATGTGTTAACGAAACTAGTTACAAATTATATTCTACATTTGTTGTAGATTATTATACTTATTTAATGTCTCTAAAACCATTTAGGGTGAATGAGAATTAATGACAAGTGTTTTTGTAACTTAACGGAAGTTAAATAAAGGGTTAAAGTTAACTTGGGTTGACTTGGACTGATCCAAATGAGTTTTGGGTCACAACTGTTCTCAAAAGGTTTTCGTGACCTTTCAGTTCTGGGCTTCAGCGCGGTCGCGCTCCAGCCTAGAGCGGCCGCGCTGATCTTAAGTAAATCATGGCTTGGTCTCGGGATGCCAATGCGGTCGCGCTCAAGGCAAGAGCGGCCGCGCTCGTGCTCAGATTTTGAACAGGTTTGGCACCTCTTGGAGTGAACAGCCATGAACCCTTTAACTTCTTTTAAATAGTTTCCCTCCGAATTTCAATTATAATATACAGTCATTCTGAGCCTTTTAACCTCTAGAGAGATAGATTAACATACCCAAATCATTGCATATTGTTGCATTCAATCTTTCAAGTCCAAAGTTCTAAAACCTTTGTTGTTCGTTAGATTAGTTATATTGGAGTGCTCCTTATAACTAATAGTAAGTCGTTTTATCTTACTAGAGTTTTGTCATACAACCGTAAGCACCAGTGCGGGACAAATAACTCTTACGGAGATTGTATTAAATACAAGACTCGACTTGAATCCCTTTGTTTTTTCAATCTCCGTTACTTTTGCTGTCAGATTTTTCGTTAAGTCTTAAAGAAGCCATAGTAATTGTCCAACAATCGTAAGAGTTATTTGACGCTTCTTCAAGATTATCAAGAGATGGCAAACGAGAAAGACACCACTTCATCTAGTCAAGGGAATGTGACGCCTCCATCACAAGGTGATACTACATTCAACAATGTTGCTCCCGCTCCTACAACTCATCACATCAGTCATGGTGAGAAACCCGCGAAATTCATCGGTGTGGATTTCAAGAGATGGCAACAGAAGATGCTCTTCTACTTGACCACCCTAAGCTTGCACCGTTTCTTAAAGGAAGATCCTCCGGCGGTAGAAAAAGGTGATCCGGACCCTCAAAGGCAAATGGCAAAGGAGGCTTGGGCTCACGGTAATTTTCTTTGTAAGAACTATATCTTGAATGGACTTGACGATGCACTATACAATGTGTATAGTACAGTCGAGTTAGCCAAGGCGTTGTGGGACACCTTGGAAAGGAAGTACAAGATCGAGGATGCCGGGTCAAAGAAATTTGTCGTCGGTAAGTATCTTGACTTTATGATGGTCGATTCCAAATCGGTAACAACTCAAGTAGATGAATTCCAAATCATTCTACATGGGCTTGATGCCGAGGGGATGATCATGAATGATCCATTTAAGGTGGCTTCTATCATTGAAAAGTTGCCTCCTTCGTGGAAGGACTTCAAGAACTATCTCAAGCATAAACGCAAGGAGATGTCCTTAGAAGACATTGTTGTTCGTCTTCAAATAGAAGAGAACAATAGAATGAATGAGGCCAAAGTTGCTAAAGGCAAGATGGAGGCAAAGGTCAATCTCGCCGAGGCTAGCACGAGTGGCACAAAGAGAAAGCATTCCGAAAATACCGGGAATGCTAAGAAAGGGAAGAAGAAGACCTCTAAAAGGTTCAAGGGGTCGTGCTATAATTGTGGCAAACCGGGCCATTTGTCAAGGGATTGTCGTCTTCCGAAGAAAGAGGCGAACAATGTTGACCACATGGACCTAGATTTTGCAGCGGTTGTGTTTGAAGCCAACGTTGCAAATTTGGAGGAGAACCCTAAAGCATGGTGGATAGATACCGGTGCTACCCGCCATATTTGTGGTAACAAGGAAAGTTTCTCCTCCTATACTCCCATCTCCGGAAGAAAGCTTTACATGGGAAATTCTGCGACCTCCGATGTTCAAGGCATTGGAAACGTGATTTTGAAGATGACTTCCGGAAAAGAAGTAACCTTGTTGGATGTGCTGCATGTTCCAGACATCCGTAAAAATTTAGTGTCCGGCGCTTTGCTTAGTAAGGCCGGTTTTAGACTAGTATTCGAATCCGACAAATTTGTACTAACCAAGAATGGGTTGTTTCTTGGAAAAGGTTACCTCGAGGAGGGTCTTTTTAAAATGAATGTAATGACTGTAATCCGCCAAGGTGCGATGAATAAAAATTGTGTTTCTTATGTTTACTTGTCGGAAAGTTCTAATTTATGGCATGATAGATTAGGACATGTAAACCTCGACACCATTAAGAAATTAGCGAGACAAGATTTAATCCAAATGACTAAATCCGACTCGACTAATAGGTGCGAAGTTTGTGTTGAGGCAAAAATGACTAAGTCACCATTTAATGCCATACAAAGAGACACGACTCCTCTCGAGTTAATTCACACCGACATATGTGATTTAAAACTAGTGCAAACTCGAGGAGGTAAAAAGTACTTCATTACATTTATAGATGATTACACTAAGTATTGTTATGTTTATCTCTTAAGAAGTAAGGATGAAGCCTTAGGGGCTTTTGAAACTTATAAGAAAGAAGTTGAGAATCAACTTAACTTGAAAATTAAGAAAATTAGAAGCGATAGAGGTGGAGAATATGAAGCACCGTTTGAAGGACTATGTTGGGAATCCGGCATAATTCATCAAACAACGGCTCCATATACCCCTCAATCTAATGGAGTTGCTGAACGCAAAAACCGCACTCTCAAAGAGATGATGAACGCGCTTTTGATCGGTTCGGGCTTACCCGACAACTTGTGGGGAAGCAATACTCACTTCTAATTATGTTCTTAATAAAATACCCAAGAAAGGTATTGATAAGACGCCCTATGAATTATGGCATAATCGTAGGCCATGTTTTAAATACCTTAAAGTGTGGGGGTGTTTGGCCAAGGTTGAAGTACCTAAGCCTAAACAAGTCAAGATTGGCCCAAAGACCATTGACTGTGTTTTTATTGGATATGCCAATAATAGTAGTGCCTATCGGTTTATAGTGCATAAATCGGACATTCCGGATATGCACGTAGGAACTACTATAGAATCAAGGAATGCGGTATTCTTTGAAAACATTTTTCCGGTTAAGGACGGGGAAAGATGTAGGTTCTAATAAGAGAACACATGAGTCTACATCCGGTCCTTCTCAAATAGGAGATGAAGAACCGAGACGTAGCAAAAGGGCAAGAGTGGAAAAGACTTTTGGTCCTGATTTTCTATCTTACATGTTAGAAAACGAACCATCAACTGTTAAAGAAGCTTTGTCCGGTCCAGGATAGTTCGTTACGGAAGGAAGCTATTAACAGTGAAATAGAATCCATAATGCTCAACAATACTTGGGAATTAGTTGATCTCCCTCCAGGTTGCAAACCATTAGGTTGCAAATGGATCCTTAAACGGAAGTATAAGGCAGATGGATCTATCGAAAAGTACAAAGCTAGGCTAGTTGCCAAAGGCTTTAGACAGAAAGAGGGATATGATTTCTTCGATACATACTCCCCTGTCATAAGGATCACATCTATTCGTGTTCTCATAGCTATTGCAGCAGTGCATAATCTTGAGATACACCAAATGGATGTGAAGACTGCTTTCCTTAATGGAGAACTTGATGAAGAAATTTACATGGAACAACCTGAAGGGTTCGTGGTTCCTGGTAAAGAAAGAAAGGTGTGTAAACTTGTAAAATCCTTGTATGGACTAAAACAAGCACCTAAACAATGGCATGAAAAGTTCGATAGAACCATGTTATCGAATGGATTCAAGATCAATGAATGTGACAAGTGTGTCTACATTAAAGGAACATCTGAATCATTCGTTATCGTTTGTCTTTATGTAGACGACATGCTCATAATGGGAAGTAATCATGATTTGATCATGAATACCAAAGGCATGTTAAAGAAGAACTTTGACATGAAAGACATGGGGTTAGCTGATATAATATTAGGGATAAAGATCTCTAGAACATCTGAAGGATTAGTTCTTTCACAATCCCATTACCTAGAGAATGTTCTTCGGAAATTCAATGTCTTTGATGACCCTCCGGCTAAGACACATGTAGACTTGGCTCTACATTTAGCCAAGAACAAAGGGGAACCAGTTTCTCAACTGGAATATGCAAGAATAATTGGCAGTCTGATGTACTTAACGAATTGTACTCGTCCAGACATTGCATATTCAGTAAGCAAACTAAGTAGGTTCACAAGCAATCCTAGTACTGATCATTGGAAAGCACTAATGAGAGTACTAAGATATTTAAAGTATACATTAAACCATGGGATACTTTACAATAAATATCCAGCAGTATTAGAAGGATACTGTGATGCCAATTGGATATCGGACACGAAAGACTCTAAATCCACAAGTGGATATGTATTCACTATAGGTGGAGGAGCAGTGTCATGGAAATCCTCCAAACAAACGTGTATAGCCAGATCCACGATGGAATGCGAGTTTATCGCGTTAGATAAAGCTGGGGAAGAAGCGAGAATGGCTTAAGAACTTCTGGAGGACATTCCTTGTTGGAGCAAACACATTACTCTTTGTACTAATCCATTGTGATAGTCAATCGGCAATTGGAAGGGCACAGAATAGTATGTCTGATGGTAAGTCTAGACATATTAAGTAAATGAACACAATACCATTAGACAGTTGATCAAGAATGGCGTTATCACCATTGATTATGTAAAATCATGTGATAACTTAGCGGATCCATTTACCAAAGGTATAAATAGAGATCAACTGTATAAACTGTTAAGGGGAATGGGTTTAAAACCCACAACAAAAGAACTTATAGCGGACACTCAACCTTGAGAAATGGAGATCCCAGGCCCTTGGTTCAATGAGACAACCAAGTTATAAGTTCTAGTAGAGTTACTTGGAAACAACAACTCGGTTTATTAACCTGGAGATGTTGAATACTCATTCCCAGAACATCCAAGTACAAGCACATGCAGCAGTGGTAAGGGTAAGTTGAGAAAACTTTTAATGATTTCTATACCTACGGGTGGAGTAGTGCATGATACTCCTTATAGTGAGAATCACCTATATAAGCGAGAGGTAATTAGGCCGCCTTTAAATGAACGCTTATGAATGAGATACGGTCCAGGGCCAAAATGGACAAAACGTGAGAACAACAATTGTTAGAGCTGTTATTATGTGAGTATTATTGTCTTGGTATACACCCGACAGTCACTGGTTCAAAGCGACTCGCTACCAAATGGCTAGTATATCCGATAATATTTCACTAGGGAAGATTCAAGGCCACAAGCTATCTATCCCGATGTAATAATAGTTCGCCGGAACTTTGGACGAAATTGCATTCATGCATTAATTGTCATTCATGTGGGGGATTGTTGGAAATGGATAACGGAAAGTTAAGTTTAACTTAACGTTGATCTAGTTTCTAACGGAAGTTCGTTATGTGTTAACGAAACTAGTTACAAATTATATTCTACATTTGTTGTAGATTATTATACTTATTTAATGTCTCTAAAACCATTTAGGGTGAATGAGAATTAATGACAAGTGTTTTTGTAACTTAACGGAAGTTAAATAAAGGGTTAAAGTTAACTTGGGTTGACTTGGACTGATCCAAATGAGTTTTGGGTCACAACTGTTCTCAAAAGGTTTTCGTGACCTTTCAGTTCTGGGCTTCAGCGCGGTCGCGCTCCAGCCTAGAGCGGCCGCGCTGATCTTAAGTAAATCATGGCTTGGTCTCGGGATGCCAGTGCGGTCGCGCTCAAGGCAAGAGCGGCCGCGCTCGTGCTCAGATTTTGAACAGGTTTGGCACCTCTTGGAGTGAACAGCCATGAACCCTTTAACTTCTTTTAAATAGTTTCCCTCCGAATTTCAATTATAATATACAGTCATTCTGAGCCTTTTACCCTCTAGAGAGATAGATTAACATACCCAAATCATTGCATATTGTTGCATTCAATCTTTCAAGTCCAAAGTTCTAAAACCTTTGTTGTTCGTTAGATTAGTTATATTGGAGTGCTCCTTATAACTAATAGTAAGTCGTTTTATCTTACTAGAGTTTTGTCATACAACCGTAAGCACCAGTGCGGGACAAATAACTCTTACGGAGATTGTATTAAATACAAGACTCGACTTGAATCCCTTTGTTTTTTCAATCTCCGTTACTTTTGCTGTCAGATTTTTCGTTAAGTCTTAAAGAAGCCATAGTAATTGTCCAACACTTGATTGTTTAATGCTTGATTAATAAAATACTCAACCAAAAAGATACGAGTATTTATGATTTCCTAATTTCTATCAAGTGTACTAAGTGATACTTGGTGATGATAAAGAAACTGTTGTTAAGTCTGGCCCGAGCATGATCTCGCAAAGAAGACAAGCAACCAAAATCCAACAAAGCTAACTTCATTATCCTAATTTTTCATTCTCCACATTATGGCCATTGAAAGCTAAACCTCCACGGACATATTTAAATCGATTATATCATTCTCTTAGTATTATTTAATTTGATCATTTCAATTATAGTTTTTAAGAATATTTTTTGTTGTGATTTTTAACTTAGGTAATTATCTTGATTCTTTTTTTTGTGTGTTGATCAAACATGTTCCTTTTTTTTATTTATGAAACTGATCAAATATGATCCTAAGCTTTACATCGTTGTCAAGGTCTCTTTTTAGAAAAAGTATACTCCGTCCCAAAACGAAAAACTAAATTATTTTTCTAATTTTTTCTTGATTAACGATAAATTTAAAATATTTTGGTCATTCATTTTGGGATATAAATATTATTATATTAAACAATGTACTCTAGGCATTTAGTTTTTTTTATGCTACTAAAACATATAATCACGTTAAAAAAACCTCAATTCATGAATAAATAACACTTTTATGTTTAGTGAATCATATTTTGTGAGGTAATTATGAATCTATATTTGTTTATATGATACAAAATTTATCTCTACTATGTTCATCCATTAAAGTGTAAATTAGCTTTTGGTATAATTTGTAAAGTTTAATATTTTAAGTGATACTTTTTTCATTTTGGAATAAGAATGTTGCAGTCATATTGCACGCTTATTAAGAAAAAAAGTAGGCAAACAGTTTGAGTGGCTTGAAGACTTAATTATCAAAAACACTATTTATGATTCAAGTTAATTGAAATACGAAATATGTGTTGGAATAACTATTACAAAATCTCTGCTGAAATTATATAAAACTAAATAAAACAGAAACAGAAAATACAAGAGAAGAAAATACAAGAGAAAGAAAATAATTTGTCGAAGATGTCCGAGTCGTGTGAAATCACACTCTCCTTAAGACAAATTACGCCCCCTCACCACGTTGTGCTTGAGTTTTTACGGAACGCTTGTCTCCCAGGATGAAACGGAGTAACCGGACGGTGGTTGCACAATTGGACCTTCGGCGAACTGAAGTCGATGCTTGAACTTTATCACCACAAATGCAATGCAAGGAGGCCAAAGAAAAGATGAACAATATGCTGCGAAAATGATTGTGGAGATTGTGAAAAACTGTAGTTTTTTCCCTTGTGGTTGTGTTCTATTTATATATTTCCCCCATAGGAAAACTGCCCAACAAATTAAAACCACATTTTTAATTTGCTCAATCAATATTGCAATTACAAACTCCATAGGAAAACTGCCCATCAAATTAAAACCACGTTTTTAATTTGCTCAATCAATATTGCAATTATAAATAATGAATTTGCAATTTATTTCGACAGTTACATGAGCAGAACAGTTTCTGTGAACCAGCTGCTGAGAACGAGGCGCCCGCCTCGTTGGTGCACAAACGGGGCAGCCCCTTCTGGACTCCAGGCGTCTGCCTTGGGAAAGCCAGGCGCCCGCCTCGGGCTGTCTCACATGGGCGGCACCTACTGGCCTCCAGGCGGCCGCTTCACCTAGGTCCAGGTGTCCGCCTCACTGCCAGAAACATTGGGTCAAGTTTGAAAAAAAATTCAAAAAGTGGGCTCGCGCGGACAGGCTATTTCGGAGCTACATTCGTGTCCGCAGGACGCGCATGCACATGAGTTCGGTAGCCCGAAGCCTATTTTGGTCCATGATTTGCACCCCCCCTGCGCACTTGTGCGCGAGAGAGAGCCTCTATGTACCACAATCTTACTCCCTATCAAAGTGTAGGAGTATTTAAACTTAGCCACTTTTTTATCTTTTTCCAATGTGGGATAACCACATTTTACCCATTCCAACCCATTAACTTTGAGCCTTCATATCTCATTCATTTCTCAACCATTTTTGACAAATGAATATATGATTTCAATGTACTCATGGAGTAGAACACAATCCAACAATCAATTTGTCATTTTAACAAATAACAAATTAAGAAAATAACTCATTATTTCCTTCAAAACACACTTTTTTTCCAACAATATGTACGTTATGTTGTGGTTTTTTGTAATTATAAGCATGATAAGGGCAAAAATTGTCATTATTTTTCATTTTAAAACTTTACTCTAGGATGAACGTAAAAAATGACGAAATAAAAACCTTACTTACTTTGGGACAAAATGTGTATAATATTTTTATTACTAAGAATATTAAGAATCTTATGTTGAATATTTTCAGGTTGAGTCACAGGAATATAATTTTACCATGTTGTTTTTATAATATTTAATTATTAGATTCATTATGCCCGTCGAGTATCGACGGGTTATTGACTAGTTTTTTGTCATCAACAAACAAAAGAAATCTAGTGTGAGAATCCGACTATTTAAGTGTTTCCAGTGACGCAATTTCTTTCATTATTAAAGAGCTATTTTCTTTCATTCAATTCGTCTTTCTTTGTTCTTTCTATATTCCTCTTTTCTTTATTCTTTCTCTATTCCTCTTCGAGTATTTTAGTTAAAAAAAACTTGATTTTTCTTTCAAATTCTAAATCTTTCTGTTCTCATTTCTTTTTCACTTCTACCTTTTGCATAGTAAAATTTATCCTATCTCTCTTAAAATTAAAATGAATGTCCATTTTGAGGCTTATAGACAAATGGACACACTAATTTCTCCCACGTTATTCAGTGAAAAAAGTAGTTATACACAACAATGACATCCTGATGTAGCACAAAATATTATATATTTTCATAACTTTAATTGATTTTATTAGTATTTTCAGAATTAAATTTATTAGGATAATTATAGGAGATTTTAGAGTAGATTTAGCCTTAATTTATTAGTTTTAGACCCTTAATAGGTTGCCTTATAGGTTAAACATTATTTTATGATTTTATTTCTTGTTTTTCAAATTTTATGGGTGCTATAAAATAGCCCTAAAGTTGTAATCCGAAAATAACACTTTTTTTAATAAAAATTAGATTGCTTTTGCATCTTTGTGGGTTTAATATCCGAAGCCTTTGGCTTGTTCAAACCCTAATTCCTGGAATGGGTTAGGTCAATAATCTCTTCGGTAAATTATTGTTATCATAGTTGATATTCTGCTCCATCAATTGGTATCATTGCAGGTAAAATCCTAGGAAGATGACGATTATCGGAGGTAATAACAACGACACATATGATGTTATTCTTACAATAAATAATCGACTGGCCCGTGCTCGATGGCAGAAAAAATATTTCCTAGAGTTGGAGGAGGAAGAATTGGACGAAGCAGACCAACATGATCGACGTTTGCAAAAATATAAATTAATGGGAGATCTAAAATGAATAGCTACCGATTGGCTAGGCATCGACATAGGATGAAATCCAAATTTTATACTGATAAAGTCGATTATTATACAGAGAAAATTCGGAGATTGGAAGCGCAAAGATCTGCAGAATATGAGTGTGCTGCTGAAGAACGGCGATGTGATACTGAAGAATTTTATGCTTGAATCAATGTATTGTTGCAGAATCACAAGAATAGTGTCAACCCTAGGCAACGGACAGGGGCTTGCAGAGAACCTGTAGGACACATGGAAAACCCACTCCAATGTGATCCGCCGGCCGATGGAAGGGATTCAGATTTAAACGGAGAAGATTGTTTTGCAGTCGAATCCATTGATCAGAATCCAAAAATTCAGAATCAAGGTTTCAAAGGAGAGGAGGTTAGTAATAATTTTCTTTTCATGGTTGAAGATACTACTTCAAAAGAAATAATTTTAGAGCCAAATAATGATAATCTGGCTTTAGAGGAGAAAAAGGTAATTTGTGAATTGAGGGTAGAATTGGGAAATGTTGAAAGGAAGAATGATGGTGAATATGGAACGGACCTATACAAGATGGTTATGGAAAAATCAAATCTAGTATATGAAGGATTTCTTGACTACGTTGTCGAAGATGTTTCATATTCAATTCCAACAACGCAAGAAGTATTCTACACCAAAGTGTGCTAAAAAGAAGAATTTACTCCAAATATATTTTCAAGTGGGAGGGTAAAAAAATTATATTACGTCAAATTGCGCGAAAAACTTTGATTTATTCAAAGTATCTTTTTAGGTGGGACAGAACTTTTCAAACCTCGGATGTGAACTCAGGGACGAGTTCTTTTTAAGCAGAGGAGAATGATGTAGCACGGAATGAAAATATATAATATTCCGTGCTACATCATTCTCCTACGCTCTGATACCAATAGACGCAGCGGAATATCAACTATGATAACAATAATCTATTGAATAGATTATTGACCTAACCCAATTTCAGGAATTAGGGTTTGAACAAGCCAAAGACTTCAGAGATTAAACCCACAAAGATGCAAAAGCAATCTAATTTTTATTTAAAAAATGTTATTTTCGGATTACAACTTTAGGGTTATTTAATAGCACCCATAAAACTTGAAAAACAAGAAATGAAGTCATAAAATAATGTCTAACCTATAAGGTAACCTACTAGGGATCTAAAACTAATAAATTAAGTCTAAATCTATTCTAAAACCTTCTATATCCTACTAAATTTAATTTTGAAAATACTAATAAAATTATAAAAGTTATGAAAATATATAATATTTCGTGATATATCACATCCAATTTAGCTTGGTTAGAGAGAGAGAGAGAGATCTTGTAGGGCAATTTCGTCATTTCAACTTAGACAAAACCCACCTCAGTAGCAAACTTGTTTGGATTAATTGCTCTGCAGCGTCTTTTAATTAATTACCCCTAGAATTAATTCAATCATCCCATTACATTGGATAATCTGTACTTGTGATGTACCCGATTTTTTTTGGCGTTTGATAAAACTCTTTTTTTGGAAGTTTGAAAAATTTTTATCGGATCTTGAAAAATCAACGGAGTCGCCACGCCGTTTTTAGTTTAAGGGGCCAAAACTTTGAAAAATGCCCAAAATTAGAGAAATGAGTTCGGAGGTCACGTTACACTCCGGGAAGAACGTTTGGCGTTCACCCGAAATGCCTCGTACGACGAGTCTTTCTCACTTGAAACTTTTTGTGTGTGTGTGTGTATGTTTTTCAAAAAAGATTTTGAATTAAAGGATTTTCTGGAAATAACAGAAATACAAGGGACTGAACTGGAAAATAGTTGAAAAAACAGTGCTTAAGCTGAAAAATAACAGAAACTGGAAATTTGTTTGGAAATGACAATGTCATCCGCGTGGATGACTTTGTAATACAAGTTCATCCGCGCGGATAGGGCTGCAGTGTCAATATTTTTTACAGTTTCCTAATCAGTCACTGTAATTTCCAGAAATTTAACTGGATTTACAGGACTTAAGTAGAAATTTAACTGAAAACAGAAAATAAAGGAAATGTTTGGATTTTGGCATCTTTGTCCTCTCTTTCCCTAGACTTTGATTAGTGGTCATAAATGATGAATCCACTTAATCAAGCCATCCCGAGGGTACATTAGGACTTTGCAAGCATTTCATTTGCTAGGAAAAAAAAGGGGAGGGGAATTTGACTTGAAAGTAAATTGATGAACAAGGAATAGGTCAAGATGTATCAACTTTTAGAGGAAGATCTCTAAGGTGGTCGCAAGAAAGACCATCCTTGAGATCTATACTCACTACAAGAAAATTGAGATTTTGCTACGAAAAAATTTGTAGCAAAATGTTAAGATTTCGTAGCTAAAGAGTATTGGCGACGAACCTGTTTTCGTCGCGATTTCGTCGCCTATGCGACGTCGCTAAAGGGTATTGGCGACGAAATAATATTCGTAGTCGTAAGTATATTTTTTAGCTACGAAAAATAAATTTCGTCGCCAAATAGTTTCTGCGACAAAATATAAAATCGTCGCTAAAGGGTTTTTCCAACAATTATGTTTAGTAGCCAAATGAATTCTTTTAGCGACGAAATTAATTCATCCCAAATTATCCGATCTTGCACTACAAATAGAATTTACCGACGGAATGGTCCGTCAGCAACGAAAATCCGCCGGCCAATGATCCGCGGGTTCGCCGGAGGGTTACCGACGGAATTTCCGTCGGTAAAAGCTCAGATTTACCAACTAACCAATCCATCGGTAATAATATTATCAGTTTTTAAAAGAATTTACTACGGAATGGTCCGTCGATAAATTGTTCAGAATTGAAAAAAAAAATCGAAATATTTAAAAAGCCACGATCAACATGTTTCAATCACCAAAATACCAACACTCATATACAACTCAATTAAACATTCAAATACAACTCAATTAAACATTCAATAACCAAAATACCAGTATTCAATTACAATAGGTTCTACAAACTTAAAACAGTTATGAAACATAGGTACAACTTATGGACCCCTTACATGAATACACTCTGCGGCTCACACCACAAATCAGATCTCGCCACAATGAAAACAAAGGGTGTACCAGTTAAGCACCTATTTGTCTTGAAACTCTCAAATCCATAAATATCCAGCACTCCGATTAAGTTTTTTTGAATCTGGATCTTGACCTATTGAGTTGTTGATCTTATCGACGAGCCTGCATATAATGTACAAAGACTTAAAGTAAACTGTAGAACTAGATTCAAAGAAGTAAAAATAGAAGAAAAAACAAATGAAGGCAAACAAAATATTGGGTTTAGTCAGTATATAAAACTTCTCAGAGCATTTAAGCAAAGCTTACCAGTCGAATAACCTTGAGTAGACAACTTTTGCCAAAGCATCTCGGTGATGCGCGGCCCAGTTACGGATCTAGCCACTTCGTGATTGTTTCATCTCGGGTCACAATTACACGTTTGCAGAGAGAATCTTCTAAAGATTTCACATCACACCTGAAAAATGCAATCCCTTCGGAGAGAGCCAAATTGTGCTTTCTTTTCTCAATGAAGCATTTAGAGCTTGTCAACATCATGAATACTTATGAGTGTGCATGCACAAATGAAATTGATCACTTACATGAACAGCTCAGCAGCGGTTCTAAGATGGAACCATGATTTTTCATCTTTGGAGTACGAGATGAGTCCATTTCCTTTCCACTTTGCAAATTCAATGTTCCCGAGATGGAGGATTGCGGCCACAACTCGAAAGATTCCATCTGAGAAAACATAGATTAGCAACAAGAACTATAACGAGATGTACTCTTTTGATTCATCCATACCCTCTATCTCATAGCAATGTGATTGATTAAGATAATGGAATGTCTTTGGATCCCCTACTTTGTACCTTTCGCGATCCTATAAACATATAATGCAAAAACAATCATTGAGCAAAACGAATAAGGGCATTTATGTCAACTAAGATTTCATTTCTAACTTTGTGAATGCATTTGAGCTCTCAACTATAACAACATCGAGACTCCTGCTCATTTAGCTCGGAGGTCGAGTCACGCCATGAGAAACAAACTCACAAAATGGTGGAGAATAGAAAACGGCACCAACATCTTCTAAGTATGAAAAATGGTAAATTCTATTCAACTTCATAGCAAGGCGGATTACGGGCGATGTACTGTACAACATATCAATAACCTCAACCAATGGGCCTCAGAGAGCCTCAAAATTAAGATTAGGTCACACAAGTAAATTGCCCCGTCTATTTCAATCTCGGTAAGTTCTAGTACCTCTTAGCCACTTTGTGACACATTAAGAGGTTGCCAATCAAATTCACTTACCGACTACCCCACCTCCAACTATCTCAAGCGCATAGAGGTCTCAAATATCGGCACACGTAAAGGAACGTGCTTTACTAGCTTAGCTTGTATTAACAAAAAAGAAAAATATGACATTTATAAATTACGGGACGGAGGGTGTACTGATCATGATTGCCTTTTACGCATTGAAACTATCTTGGTTAACCTTGACCTTGCAAAAGTTACGCTCAAAACAATAAATTTATTTGATAATTGTTTACTTTTGATTTCTTAAACAACGAAATAAATTAAAAATGGGAAATTGGATACCTCTAAAAGGCGGCGGATTGAGCAAGAAGAAGCGGCTTTTCAACGGCTTTATAAACATTTTCATGGCTTGATTCATTTAGAGTTTTCAAAGCAAGATACATTACTTGAGCCCTAAAATTGGAAAAATAAAATCAACCTAGAAACACGAAACAAATAAATAAACAAAACCCAAATCGAGATTCAATTAGAAAATCAAATTATTGAGATTGATAATTGAAATAAGAACTTACCAGCCTGCGAAGACGATCCAATTGTAAAGGGTGAGCTAAATGCGTCGAGTGCGATAACAAACCCGCCATTAAAATTGAAATAAACTGAATATCAAGAAACAATGAAAAAAATGTTTTCCAATATAAAACAATCATAATTGACAGCAGTCAAGAAAATACTTGAGCGATTGAGATCGTACCTGGGAATTAGGGTTGTTGATGATTAGATTCGTCAGCGATCGATAAACAACACAGAGGCTGAGGGTTGCAGACGGTTGCTGCTGATGTGGGTTGCGGCCGGTTTCGACTACTCTCTCTCTCAAGCCGGATCATCTACTCTCATCAATGGCCGCAGTTACAGTTAAAGGGTGAGCGATGAACTAATCGAATTAGGGTAGTAACAGGTTTTATGTTGAAGAACGATAATGGCACTTCCTATTTTGTTAAGTTAACTCCACATATTCATTAAATAAATTGTAATATATGCACTATGAAATGTGCTCAAATTTTAGGGGTGATTTTAGCATAATGTCAGGGGTGATTTTAAGAGTGATTTTGGCTATGCAATAATTTCATAGTAAATGATTTATATTTTTGTAGCCAAATCTTATTTACTTTTTGACTCACGCGGGAAATTCAGTGCGCCAAAAAATTTGCCTGGTATCAAAATTTTAGCAATTCATTTAACGACAAATATTTTTGTTTTGTTTTCTTAATTTAGCATTTGGCTACAAAACTAATATTGTAGCAAAAACAAAGAGAATTGTCTACGAATAAATAATTCATCGCTAATGTAAATCTTTAAACTACAAAATATTTTTGTAGCTAAAAAATTTGTAGCTAAATCCTCATTTTCTTGTAGTGACTCAAGTGTATCTCATACATCTTGTGTGACCTAAAATATATGTAAGTCTTAAGGATGTTCATCCATGGAAATGGTTCCAAGGTGAACATCTTAGACTATGGGGGGGGGGCATTTACAACAAAGCAAGTAATATGGATCATTTAAAGTGGTCATCTATGGAGATTGACTCCATGATGACCATACTTTAGGTCAAGAGAACAAGTAAGAACTAGTTAATATAAAGAGATCGGAAGTAAAAATATGGACCATTTAGAAGTGATCACCTATAGAGATGGACTCCAAGATGACCATCTTCTAGGTCAAGTGAGCAAGTATGAACTAGAAATGTAAAGGGACATGGGGGATTTGCATAATAAAAAATATGAATCCTTATAGAGAATCATCCATGGAGATGAACTCCATGGAGATCCTCTTGGATCCTAGGACAAAAGAAAAGGGGAGGTGAGCAACAAGTAGTAAGTAAGACTACATAATTTACATATGAAATGTATGCATGAATGAGGGAGATATGAGTAAGGGGAGTGAGGGTTTACCAATCTTTCTTGGGTTTGTGTTTAGAGTTTGAGAGATTTCAAGGCTTAGAAGTGGCTTGGTAGTGGATTTGAGGTTGGATTTGGTGTTAAATTGGAGTTGTGGGAGTGTTTAAGGCTGTTTTGAGGAGGGATTTTGACAGAGTAACAATAGGGAAAGGTGTTTGTTGCTGCTGAAAATGAAGGAGAAAGACTCTATTTATAAATTGGTCAGGGGTACAATCTTATCCGCGTGGATAAGATCGTCAGCGTGCCTGATTTGCAGAAAAGCTGTTTTGGCTGTTTTCTATTTGGTCAAAAAGGTGATTTTCCTTGGAAATGATGGATTCCAGCGAGGTCTTTGGCCATATTTTTATTTCTAAAAGGTCCTTCCTCATTCAAATTATCAAAATAATGTCCAAAATGCCCCTAAATGACTATAAATCTTTAATTTGGGCTGACGGAACATTAACGACCCATATTGGGGCACTTACAGTAGCCCCTCGGCGACGGTACTTCCAAGGGAAGTGGGGTCGTCGACAAAAGTGAGGATCCCAATCTGGCAAGCTTTTACCTAGATGGGCGAGGAGGTGATTAGGGTGGTCGGGTGGCTGGACCCTTTTAAAGGATTCCTACGTATCCCAGGTGGGAATCAAACCGGTCGTAGTTCAGATCTTGCGGGGGAAAGGAGTGACTAAGGTGGTCAAACGAATGGACCTCGCCACTGCATTTTCGTTGTCGAAGATAGACTCGACTAACGGAGGCGTTGACGAAGATAAACTCGACTAACGGAGGCGTTGCCGAAGATAGACTCGACTAACGGAGGCGTTGCCGAAGATAGACTCGACTAACGGAGGCGTTGCCGAAGATAAACTCGACTAACGGAGGGGGCATTGCCGAAGGTAGACTCGACTAATGGAGGCGTTGCCGAAGATAGACTCGACTAATGAGGGCATTGCCGAAGGTAGACTCGACTAACGGGGGCATTGCCGAAGGTAAACTCGACTAACGGAGGCATTGCTGAAGGTAGACTCGACTAACGGAGGTGGCGTTGCCGAAGATAGACTCGACTAACGAGGGGTGTTGTCGAAGATAAACTCGACTAACGAAGGTGTCTATACCTGAGGGAGACTTATTTGAAGGCGTCTATACCTGAGGGCGCACTTCATCACCGCAGACTTGCTTGGTTGGAAATACTTTGTCGCTTAGCTGGGGAAAAAATTTGGTCTTACGATGACTGCCGGGTAAAAGAGTGATCGTGTCGGTCAAGTAGCTGGACCTTTGGTAGGCTACCTACGTATCCTTAAGAGGAATCAAGCCTGATCGTAGTTCGGATACTGCTGGGGATGGTCTTCTTTGCTGAGGGTGCACTTTGTCGTGTTTCAACACCATAGACTTGCTAGGTTGCTGAGGATGTACTTTGTTGTGTTTAAACACCATAGACTTGCTAGGTTGCTGAGTACGTACTTTCTCGTGTTTCAACACCGTAGACTTGCTAGGTTGCTGAGGACGTACTTTGTCGTGTTTTAACACCGTAGACTTGCTAGGTTGCTTAGGACGTACTTTGTCGTGTTTCAACACCATAGACTTGTTAGGTTGCTGAGGAAGTTCTTTGTCGTGTTTCAACACCGTAGACTTGCTAGGTTGTTGAGGATGTACTTTGTCGTGTTTCAACACCGTAGACTTGCTAGGTTGCTGAGGACATACTTTGTCGTGTTTCAACACCGTAGACTTGCTAGGTTGCTGAGGACGTACTTTGTCGTGTTTCAACACGGTAGACTTGCTAGGTTGCTGAGGACGTACTTTGTCGTGTTTCAACATGGTAGACTTGCTAGGTTGCTGAGGACGTACTTTGTCGTGTTTCAACACCGTAGACTTGTTAGGTTGCTGAGGATGTACTTTGTCGTGTTTCAACACCGTAGACTTGCTAGGTTGCTGAGGACGTACTTTGTCGTGTTTCAATACCGTAGACTTGCTAGGTTGCTGAGGATGTACTTTATCGTTGGGGACGATTTTTGCCGTTGGCTTGCCGTGTAGGAGATGGTTTTTGTCGTTGAAGGGAATCGGGCCTCCACTAAGTTTTGTCGGAGGAGACGGGATTTGGACAAAATAGGCAGTCGCGATAAAATCGATTGAGGGACGGCGGACGATCCTGCGTGCGTATAGAGGGAGACGTGAAGAATTAACCCACAAAACGAGAGTAGGCATGGAGAATTATCTCACAAACGGCAGCGGGTGTGGAGAAATATCTCACAAAACGGCAGTAGGTGTGGAGAAATATCTCACAAAATGGCAACGGGTGTGGAGAATTATCTCACAAAATGAAAGTAGGTCCTTCGGGTTGTGCTAATGTGCGAAGGGTGATCAACCTAATAGGGACAAGTCTGGAGGTATTTTGACTTGAAGGAGAAGTTTGGTTGAGTTTGCATCTTGCTGGCGATTGTTGACTTGAGGTATCTGAAACCAAGATGGTGCTGACTTGAGGCGTCTGAGCACAAGCTGACGTGGGTTAGAGGTGTCCTAGTCATGGTGATGTGGAGACGAAGGTCTTGCCAGTCATTTGGGCAGTTCTGTTGAAGTCATTGGAATTACGCTTCGGTGGAGACCATCCTTGATGCGGAGAGGCTTTGGGTGGTGACGGAAAACTGGTCTTTCGTGCTTGAATTGCTACATTTGTTAGTAGAGGGACAAATGTATATATGACATTCATGATGATGGATGTATGCATAGAACCGAAATCATTCAAAATCTCTTAGGGTCGTTTCTATTGATTCATGTTTTGTGCATGCTACATGAGCCCTGGGGAGATTTTTGTGGGGATGCATGGTGGTGAGAGGGTTTGTATGTGTTGTGGACTATTTGGGACAAGTTTTAAGCAGGTGGGGTGATATCCTTTGGTTGCGGACTGAATTGCATGTCGTTGATGAGGTCTTGTTGTAGGTCAGCAGTATCATGCGGACCTTAATTTTGATCTTGGGATGAAGTTGGATTTGAACCCCGGGTCTCGATTGAAATTTCTTTTCAGTCTCGGACATTTGAAGCTGATGCTGACAGGCTCTAGAATCAAAAGTACATTGATATGAATGAACCCTCTTTTGCTTGGGTTAGTTGTGACTTGACATAAATTTGGAGAATGACTTGGCAAAATGCTGATACGAGGAGATTCCCAGTTCTCAACCTCTGATGATGCAGGGAGTTGCCATATACCAAGTTCTAAAGCTGAAACTCCAAGATAATTGTTGAGGTGACTAGACCTTTCTTCTGAAGATAGGTGTGACTTGACAAAGCCCCATTCTGAGGAAACGACATGGCGAAAGCCACATAAGCTTTCTTTAAATGACTTGATGAAGCCCCAGGTTCGACAAAGCGTCATGGCAGAGGTCCATTTAATGGTTTGACTGTAAAACTGTCATACTGATGAAGTATCGAGCCGATCGATCAATGTGAGAGACCTCGAGGTGAAGTTGATGTAACCCCAGATTCATTGCAGCATTACGTCATGAAGTGAGAAACCCATCTTTGATGAAGACTATGCAACTAGAATCCTCGAGGAGAAATTGACAACAACTAAGCAACTAGAATCCTCCCTTCGAAGGGTGTCTTTCATATGGGAACTGTTAGCCATAGTGGCACTTGGCTTGTAAATGGCTTCAATCATATTCACCCTATGGTTTTTCTTAGGGAAGGGATTGTTGGCTATGTTGGGCCCTTCGGGTTTCTCAAACTTACCCTTTTCGATCAGTTCTCACATCGCCCTTTTCAGGAGCAAGCAATTATTAGTAACGTGCCCATGATACTAGTGGAAAGCACAGTGCTTAGTAGTGCCCAAAGGGACATTGGGATCCCTGGGCTGATAGTTGTCCAAAGGTCTGATCAGACCTTCCTTCACAAGTCCCTGAATGATTTCACTCAGAGGCATTCCAAGATCTTCAAGCCTTAGGCTCCGCGGCTTGGGCACATCGCCTTTCCTTGGCACGAAATGAGTGGCATTGTCGCAATCCTGCGCCGCATAGTTAATTGCTTCTTTGCCTTTTGGGTAAGACAAGAGCTGGATTAGAGACAGAAGCTCGGTATCAATAAGTAGGAGCAGCGGCTTGTTGTTGGTCAAATTTTAGCCCCAAAACTGACCATTGCATGCAAATATGGATAGGGGAAGTTACTGAGGGATGTTCTCAAATGAGGCTTCAAGTAGGCTTGGAAAATATCCAACTGTTCTTCATCGGAAGGGGGAATTGCCATCTCACTCATCTTGAGGTTTCATCGCTTGTAAAAGTCCCCAATAGTCTCATCGGGACATTGTACAGTCGTCTGTAAGTCTTCCCGGTTTGTTTCCCATTCCAAATTGGCTTTGTACTTCTCGGTAAAAGCATTAGTGCTCTATTCCCGAGCAGCCCTAGCCTCAGGCTTCAACCAGAAGAATCATTTTAGAGCGCCCATCTTTAAGGAGAGACTGGAGTAGTCATCTAACTGCTAATTCGTACGCCCTTTGACTTTCATGGCTAGGGTGTAAGTATCCAAGTGGGTCTTAGGACATGCAGTCTCATTAAATAATTCTAGATTGGGCATCATGAACTTGTGAGGTAGAGGCACAATGGAGTTGGGATCTGTGGGTCGAAGAGCGGCCTTCTTCCCTGTTAACTCAGAAACTTGTGCTTTTATTTACTTCAGTTGTTCCATGAACCAAGCAAGTTGAGAGTCCAATGGCGAAGCCAAGATGGTCGGGCCGGTGACAGAGCTGGAGAAAGGATTCACCATGGGCGGCCCACTGGTGGAAGGGATGGATGAACCCGGGATGTAAGTGTAAACCTGTCCTTGGCCTAAGTTGCCCTGAGGGGTATAAGGGGACCATGAGCATAAGGATTGAGCCAGAAGGCGTGTTGTTGATTCCCTTTCGACAAGAAGGGTGGAGGCAAACCAGAGGTGGCCGGGTAGCCCAGGGCCAGGCTCAAAGTGTAGTTTAAAGGAGGGTAGAGACTCCTGATTCTGAATTGGACTTTTGGTCGGGGTGGCGGAGTAAAAACCCGAAGGGTACTGTGGATAGGACGAGTTGGATGAGACGGGAATAGAGGTTTGCTGTCCCGTGGAGGCGGTCATGAAGGGATCTTGTGAGACTTGTGCGGTGCCGGGGCTGTTTGTTTTAGGCTTGGATTCTTTGTTGAGGCATCCCATACTGCTGGGGCGGAGAAGTTCCAAACTGATCCGTAGTTGACTGCCGTCCCAAACCTAACTGAGAAGTCATACCAAGTCACTGTAACTGAGAAACCCCTGACACTGAAGTCAATTTGTTTCCCCCAAACCACTGTCCTAGACCGAACTGTGAATGTATACCAGACTGAGGTTGAGAGGATGGCTGATTCATAGGTTGAGACGAGTGTGGCCCGGTGGAGGTTCCCTATGAGGAAGGTGGTGGCATTCGGCGGTAGTTTATCTGACCAAGAGAGGGATGGGGATCCTCTTCCTCTTCTACCGTGAAAGTCCCATCGGGGTTGAGGGCAATCATTAAATGATCATCGAAACCTCATTCTGATTGGTACAAAGAGTTTTATGGACTCGGATTCCAATGTTAGACATAAAATCATGATGAATCCCTTGTTCTGGTTAAAATCCATCCTCAACCTTGGACATCAAAGAACTGCACTTGACAAGCTCATGACCAATATGGCGATCAAATATCCATTTGCTTGGCGAAACCCTGGTCTGAAGAAATGTCTTGGCGAAGTCTCGATTTTGAAGAAGTAACTTGATAAAGCCTCAGTCTCATGATTGTACATCTGACATGAGCAAAACTTCAACCTGATTGCAAAGTGGTCTTGAAATGAATCTGGTGAAAACTCAATCTATCTCGTAGCAAAGTAGAGGAACCAACGTGGACCCGAAAAGACCAGAGAAGCCCCACTCTAAAGAAATGACTTGACGAAAGTCCCACCTTAAAGAGTCTAATGCAGCTCTAATGCAAATTGAATTGTCATATAGCAAAAGAGGCAACCCACCCTTCTATATTTACTTTATTATTTTCTTTAGTCAATTAGTCAACCGGAATAAAATGTAAAACAAAGAAAATTTAGAATGTATACCTGCAGGGGCATATTTTCAAAAAGTGGGGACGAATCCCCGATTTGTATTATTTGATGGCCTCATTTGATGAAGGCACAAAAGAACTCGCTTTGGGTTCGACTCTTTTGAGAGAGCATAAGTGTAGAAAGGTTCGTAAAAGTGTATGGAAGCCCCTGCTGACAGTAAATCAGTGTTTTGTTCTATTTTTCCTTTAATGTTGAAAAAGAAGACTTGTCAAGACATCTGAAAACATGTTTTATTAAAAAATGATCACAAGATTGCTTAAAACCCTTTATTAGTGTTCGGGTTATTCAACCCCTAATCTCGATATGAACAAACATTTTGATTAATCATAAGGAGAAAGTCGACCAATACCAATAATCAAAGTTGGCGAATTGTGAAGAAAGATTGTGTATAGGAGAGGCCATTGATGAGACCAAATTTATGGAAGTTGAATGTGTTTATGACCGGACCATTTCTGGTTGCCTGCGTTCCCCTTAATATAAGGAGCTCAGGTCGCCGTAGTTTGGGCTTGAACTGTGTTCAGCTTTGGGAAATGGTATGAATATTTGTGGTCCCTTTGGAGAAAAGGCTCGAATAGGAAGATTGGATGATGAGGCACGGGCCTCGAGATGATTCCTTGACAAGTCGTTTTTGACTGCTACTTCCATGATTCCATTGCTTCTTGATCGTCGTCTTTCATTGGGGGAGAAAGAATTTGGATACAGCTTAAGGGCTTATGATATGCTCTTGCCTTTGCCTTAACTGCTCCCTTGTTATCGACAACTTCCATTCTTCGAGCTTCAAATTTGCCCATCTGTCAAGCTTCTGATTGGCAATGCAGGGTCCTCTTTCTTTCTTTCTTTTTTTTTAAAGTTCCTGCTTGAACTCTCTTGATGCACAAAAGGGCGAAGGCAGACCCCTAGGTTGTTGTCGACATGGGGTCAATCTTTCAATGTTGAGTGACTTCTGTTGTTCCTTGATGTTGCAGCCGTCGTTGACTTGGTCAAGGTGATGGTGGGGACATGTTTTGGAAAGTGTATGGTTTGATGGAGGCCTTTGTGAAGTAAGGAAAGTGTATAGGGAGGGCATTAGTTGACTTTCTCGCTCCAATTAATTAAAATCTTAATCATTTCAAGAGATTATTTGTTGAGCAATGCGAGTGATCATTTAAAATAAAACCATTTCATTAAATGTAAGGTAGGTGTGCAAATAATGTCTCGAGTCTAGAGAGAAAAGAAAAAAGACTTATATAAAAGTTAGACATTTAACTACTATGTCCAAAATGGACTAAAACAACAAATGTCCAGGAAGGACTTAGGTGAAAGAGAAAAATACTAGAACCTACAAAGGTTGACTAAAAGACTGTTTTAACATTTTAATTTAATTTAAGGATGGATAGCCCCTAGTCTAGCTACTCTTTGTTGTTGGACCACGCCTCTACCCTACAACATTGGAAGCAAATTCCTCATGAAGCTATGACAGATTATGCTCGCCTTGGGTGACTTCAGGAATTCCTTGCTTACCGGCCCTGACGGCCGCCTTATCTGCCATCAGATTATCATCATCCCATTTCCCCTTGGCATCAGTTGTGAACTTATCGGAGGGCGGGAGTTCAAAGCATTTCACCAAATCCGGCTTTGCCACGGTCTCATGCTTGTTGCAGTCAAACCAGCCATTCTCAACATTTGTTGCGACTAAATCATCTAGCTTGCTAAAGGAAATGTCAAAGTCTATTGAATTCACAGAGCTTGAACCATAAAACTCAATCATGTTTACACTCGTGTTGTTTTGGAAATGATCATTGGCAGTGTTGAGATCACTGAGGCGCTCAAGTTTGCCCTCCTTAATTAACCCCTGAATTGCCTTTCTCAAAGCTATACAGTTGTCGGTTGTATGATCGTGATACTGGTGGAAAGCACAGTGCTTAGTGGTGTCCAAAGGGATGTTGGAGTCCTTGGGATGGTAGTTTTTTATAGGTTCGAGGAGACCCTGCTTTACCAAGCCATTTAAAACTTTGCTCAAGGGCACACCCAAATCCTCAGGATGTGGTTTCTCCCTTAGGGGGAATAAAGTCTTAGTGCTCTTTGATTCGAGCCTTGGTCATCGACTTGGTCACCATTCTGAACATAGTTTTCCGGTTTTGGTCCATTGGGGCACTCAAGCTTGCCCACTTCGATTAACCCTTGAACCGCTCTCTTCAAGGCTGTGCAGTTGTCGGTTGTGTGGCCATGATGATTGTGGTAATAGCAGTGCTTGGCTATGTCCAAGTTGGCATTGGGGATTCTGGGCTTGTAATTTTTCATGGATTCGAGAAGACCTTGCTCTACTAAGTTCTCAAAAACCTTGCTCAAAGGTATCTCGAAGTTATCATAGTATCACCGGTATTGCTGTCTTCGCGGATCACTGCCTCCCGACGTACCCTGTTCAGGAACATAACTACCATCACTTATCCCTTTTCTGCCTTTATCAGTAGATGGAGCATCATGTGGATCAACAAAAGCACTGGAACTACTAGTGACCGCAATAACACTTGCATCAGAAGGTTGGTGAATTTGATAAGGGGACTCGCTAGATCTGGTGGGCAGAGATGGAAAGCCTGAAGCAACTGGATTTGCCTCACCACACTCAAGTGGATATTGGGGCCTTAGGACGTAACCACATGGCTCGAATTGATTGTGTGAAGACAGAGCGTAAGCGCGAGTGCTTGTTGAAACTTCTAAGGGAATTGAGGCTATGAAGCGATTGGAGGCGATGGAGAATGCTGGAAATATTGGGTTTGCGAAACTATCGGAGCTAGATCGCACGGATTTCGAGCGAACTGAGCGGTAGGAACAAGGGGATGTTGAGGATATGCCGGGCTTGTTGAAATGATGACAGAACTTTATCGGCTCATGTGGGCTTGCGGTATCACAGGGGCAAGTGGGCCTTGAGGATTGATGGAAGCAAGGTGACCTAGATTGGACTGCTGAGGATGAGAAGTAGTAGAAAGCAGCTGCTGCAGACTGGACTGCAGATCCATGTAGAACTGATGGGATTGAGAAGTAGCAAAATGACTCGTTCCAAGCTGCGGGGTGGAAACGAACTGATTGAAACCCAAAAGTGAAAACTGAGAGGCAACGGGGGAAAGTTGACCAAGATCGGACTGCTGAGGAGTACCGATTTGATAAGGCTGAGATGTGCTGAACTGACCAATTCCAGACTGATGACCCGGACCAGACTGAGGCTTTGGAGTAGCAAACTAACCCATTCCAAGCTGCGGGGCGGAAACAAACTGATTGAAACCCAAAAGTGGCGAGAGGCAACCGGGGAAAGTTGACCAAGATCGGACTGCTGAGGAGTACCGATTTGATGAGGTTGAGATCTGCTGAACTGACCAATTCCAGACTGATGACCCGGACCAGACTGATGAGGCATACCAAGCTGTAGGGGCTGAGAGACAGGCTGAGTTATAGGTTGGGGCATGCTTGGCCCATTAGCAGTTCTACACGAAAGGGAGCAAGGCATTCGACGGTAGTCGGCATACCTAGGAAGGGAATTAGCCTCATTCTCCGCACCAACCGTAAAGGTTCCATTGGGGTTGCAAACAATGGCTAGTCCATGGCTTCTGACACTTTCCAATAACTGACTGATATGAGCCTCTTAACGTTGTCTTAACAGTTCCCTCATTTGATTCCACTGTTCGACATTCTGCGGATTCTCGGGGTGCGGATTCGTATGTCCCCCACTGTTCTCCTCTGAGATGGCCATTTTTAAACTCTGAGCTGAAGCAAAGGAAGAAACCGATGAAGTATCTGACATTCCAAAACCGACTGAGCTGAATAAACGATGACACAGGATCTGATCCCAACTTTGCTTACTGTGGAAAGCACAAAAGGGGGCGGTTCAAACTCGGTAAAGTGAAATGGGTAGGTGTTTGGGCCTAGGGCTCATGCAACATGCAATTATTTATTTGAATTTACTTAAAATGCCTTTTCTCGAATCCTAGGTGGTTGGAAAAGATTGCTCTTCTTTTTCGCAAACTACTCTAAGTCCTGGATCAGTGGGACCCATCACTACACCTATAGACCCCTCAACCTGTAACCTCGAACAAGGGTTCCATAGGGAAAGCGGGTCCCACCGACCGAAAAGGAAAATGGAACTAAGGTCTGGCAAATCATGAAGTCTTAACGCGCATTCGATGTAAATTACAGGCAAAGCCAACGTCGAGGGTCAAGATCGAGTCGAAGCTGCCTGACGAAAAGTCGGCATAACCTTGACTGATGATTGTCCACAAAGGATCTTGACTCGTCGTTGGTCAAGCGGTAATTAAACATGGACTTGGCGTTAATCTTGATGACTCGGTGTCACACCGGGAGCCGGTGCATAAGCCGTGCGGGTCAAAGTCAAAATCCGAGACCCAGTCAAGATCTAGTCAAAATTCATGATGGAAAACCGGCATGACTTCGACTGATTTAGGTCCACGGAGGATCTTGACTCGGTACGTTGACTAGGGTTTGATCGACACGAGGTATACACCGACACGGTCTGACACAGACCAGACAAAAAAACCAACCAAGTCTCGGATAAAATGTGTGTCGCGGACAAGTGCAGGGTCAACACGAGGGTAAACCAATGGATGTTTGGGTGGTCCCGTGCTCGCACCGAGAGGCGTAGTAAGGTCCCCCAGGCTGCTACTGAGATTTCCCGGGTTAAGGACGTAGTGTGCAGTGTACGGTCAGCGTGCGCGTGATGTGCGGCAGTCTACATTCCTTTTTGAGTAAAAACAGAAATTTTCAAATGTGTCTTAAAGGTATGATGCATGCAAAATATATTTTTTTGAAAACAATTTTTTTTTTAAATGAAACCAGTACGTGGCGTTGTTCTACCATAATTTATTCCCGGCTCCAATAATGAGGCGTTTAAGAGGAAGGTTAATGGTTTTCAGTCTATATACTGAGTATCATTAAAATAAAATAAAATTTGAAAGCATATAAGCACATAAGCACATAAAATTCGGACAGTTAAAGGAATTGATCCAACAGTCAAATTTTGACTTTCTCGGGATGGTCAAATCGATAACAAGCGTCATGAGAAAACACATACACACACAAAAACAAAAGTTTCAAGTGTTGGGACGGAAGTTTGACCCGCAAAAGGTTTTTTTTTTAGAAAAACAAGTTTTATTTATTATTTGAAAAACGAGTTTCTTTTTTTTTATTTTTTAAAAAAAGCTTGTTATTTCCCAACGGAGTCGCCACTGTGATGTACCCGATTTTCTTTGGTGCCCGATAAAACTCTATTTTTGGAAGTTTGAAAAAAATTCTTTATCGGACCTTGAAAAATCAACGGAGTCGCCACGCCGTGTTTAGTTTAAGGGGCTAAAACTTTGAAAAATGCCCAAAATTAGAGAAATGAGTTCGGAGGTCACGTTACACTCCGGGAAGAACGTTTGGCGTTCACCCGAAATGCCTCGTATGGCGAGTCTTCTTCACTTGAAACTTTTTATGTGTGTGTGTGTTTTAAAAAAGATTTTGAATTAAGGAATTTTAAAATACTTAATCTGAGAATTTGCGGAAAATAGTTAAAAAAACAGTGCTTAAGCTGAAAAATAACAGAAACTGGAAATTTGTTTGCAGATGACAATGTCATCCGCGTGGATGACTTTGTAGTACAAGTTCATCCGCGCGGATAGGGCTGCAGTGTCAATATTTTTTACAATTTCCTAATCAGTCACTGTAATTTCCAGAAATTTAACTGGATTTACAGGACTTAACTGGAAATTTAACTGAAAACAGAAAACAAAGGAAATGTTTGGATTTTGGCATCCATGCTTGTCCTCTCTTTCCCTAGACTTTGATTAGTGGTCATAAATGATGAATCCACTTAATCAAGTCATCCCGGGGGTACATTAGGACTTTGCAAGCATTTTGTTTGCTAGGAAAAAAAAGGGGAGGGGAATTTGACTTGAAAGTAATTGATGAACAAGGAATAGGTCAAGATGTATCAACTTTTAGAGGAAGATCTCTAAGGTGATCACAAGAAGGACCATCCTTGAGATCTATACTCAAGTGTATCTCATACATCTTGTGTGACCTAAAATATATATAAGTCTTAAGGATGTTCATCCATGGAAATGGTTCCAAGGTGAATATCTTAGACTATGGGGGGACATTTACAACAAAGTAAGTAATATGGATCATTTAAAGTGGTCATCTATGGAGATTGACTCCATGATGACCATACTTTAGGTCAAGAGAACAAGTAAGAACTAGTTAATATAAAGAGACATGGAAGTAAAAATATGGACCATTTAGAAGTGATCACCTATGGAGATGGACTCCAAGATGACCATCTTCTAGGTCAAGTGAGCAAGTATGAACTAGAAATGTAAAGGGACATGGGGGATTTGCATAATAAAAATATGAATCCTTGTAGAGAATCATCCATGGAGATGAACTCTGAAATTGTCAATGGCTTCACTGGAAAGAGATGTTACCGTAGATGTTACCCAACACCTTGGTTAACACACTGACGGACAGCACACACACACCAAAATAAATAGTTTATAAAAACTTTGTGCAGCGGAAATAAATAACACAAGATATAATTTTCTCAAGTTATATAAATATATAACTTGAGTGTGCCTAGATGGCGAAGACTTTATAATCAATATAGCAAAATTACAAAGCCGAAAGTTCCCTATTGCTAATACAATGATAATGCTCTATGGAACTAAATGAGACAAAGAACGAATCCTATCCTTAGCCAACACTCTCTTAAACACTCAGTGTTTAAGCTAGAATCACAAGGGAGGAAGGATATGCGAACCAAAGAACTTTGTCTCTCTTGTGCTATGGTGTGTGTGTTTGATATTTGGCCTACTTCAAATGAAACACACCTAGCCTATTTATAGCCTTCCAATGCCTTGGAGGCTACTCCAAAATAACAGCCTTGGACCTTCAGATCGTGTGAGAGGAGTGGAGAGATTTCTTGGCTTGAATTCCTCTTCATACGCCAACTTCCCTAGAATGTAGCAACCGATTTCTTGAAGCCCAAGTCCATGCTTTATCCCTTGTACTCTCTTGCTTTCTTGGTATTGTACTCTTCAATTAATCAGCAACAACTCCATGACTTGGTCTTCCCACGTTTTTATTCCTTCATCAAATAATATGGACCAAGTAAACATTATTCGTAAATCTTCGTTTACGAATAATTCCTCAACAACTTCTTCCTTGATTTTAGCATTTAATCCAGCCATATATTTAACCTGAAATATGGACCAAAAAACACATATATCTTGCAAATAATATTAGACATTAGGATATAAAATAATATGGAAAGAATTATTAAATTACAACTCATTACAGTTCGGGTAACACCCAGTTGCCGAGTGATAGCACCTGTGGTAACACCCACGGTCTGCATTAACAATCTCCCCATAATTTATAATTTCTTTCCAAACTCTAAAGTGCTGATCCCTGCAAGATATTGTTAGCCATCGAGCAACTTCATAGTTATCAACTCCCCATAATCAAGGCATTAACAACTACAATGATTTATCACAAAAATACTAGTTATCAAAACATATTTTCCAAAATAAGTTTTCCAACTAACTAGTAACCTAAAGTACCAAAGATAAATCAAAGTTACTAAGCTACTCCATGTTCAAAACAACCCTAAAAGTTTAAGCACCATAAGCAAATAAAACAAACCACCAAAGTATTTAAAACATGTTCCAAATAAAAACATAAAAGTAAATTGTTTTTCAACCACCAAAAAATATCATCACCATAAGAGCGGCAACATCAACCTTCAGGCGATGTATTGTACTCACTCTTCTCGTTCATCATCAGCTTCTTCTTCTTCCTCCTGTTCATCCCCTTCTTCATCTCCAGCATCTAAGTCAGCACCATCAGTAACATCTCAGCGGCACCGCTGGCATCTCCAACACCACCACCACTTGGACCAGCTCCATCAGCACTATCAACTCCCCCGGTTTGGAAGAAACCTGCTGGATGAATTCATCAGTAATCTCCTTGAGCTTTGTCCAACCTTGCACAATCTCGGAAATGGTAGAAGTTTGTTTGTGGAGAAACGCCAAAACTGTGGTCTTTGGTATTGTTGGTGAAGCATTCCCCAACAAATTGTATACATTAGCAAGAACATGAGCTGCATCTGTACCTGAAAAACTTGGAGATTTCGGAGTAACATTTGGGATAACAGATTGAGTAACACCCTTAGCAGAAACCGCATCACTTGACCCAAATTCATTTATCTTTGACCAAGGAAGATCACCTGTGTATCTCACACTCTTGGTATTCTTCTTAGTCAGCTGGGAATCTATAGCATAGAGATCAAGACTGGGTGTATACTCATCCGACTCTTCAATGGGCAATTTTTGAGATTTCAAAATTTGGAAGATTAAAGAAGGGTAAGGAAACATAGTAATGTCTTTTCTTCTACCCCACGAAGCCAAATGTTTGAAGATCAATCTACCCAAGTTCACTCTTCGATTCTTTCCTAACTTATACAAGATTTCAGCTTGTTGCAATGTCACATATTGCTCGTTAGAAGTAGGAACCCAATTAAATATGCAAAGCTTGTGAAGCACGGCAAAGAGTGAAGTGAGACGGGAAGCAAGAAAATGAACTTTGGTTTTGGGATTAGGATTGGAGGGCCATTCATGCACGACATCATGAGAGATAAACCTAGCAATTTCATCCTTATGAACAATAGGACCATCATCATCCAAATTTGGGAGTCCTAAAGTCTTGTTGATCAAAGAAGGAGTAATAGAAAAAATTTTGTTCCTTAAAAACACCTTTCCAAATTGATCGGACTTTTCATTATCTAGGTTGGCATGAAGGTTGGCATAGAAATTTTTGACTATAGCTTCAACAAATTTCGAAGGATGCAAGTTAGCTTTCAAAAAATTTCTATCCTCCAAGAACTGAAATATACCATGCTTTTTGAAATCAACCTCGTCAATGTGCTTTTCTTTGAGAATTTTCGTGTCACTATGCCTTAACCAAAACTCCATATTTTCTTTTCGATAAAACTCCAATGAGAAGTAAGGTTTTGGAAAAGCAGTATTCACGTCATCAAACTCTTTCTCAAGGAAATCAGAGGACTCAGAATAAGCAAACTCACTAATTGAAGACTTTGAAGCTTTAGAAACAGAGGATGTTACCTTGGGTGTTGCAGCTTTCTGGGTAACATCTTTGACAGCAGTCCACTTGCTTTTGCCTTTAATGTTTCTTTTCTTAACTTCATACAAGGGTTCTTCTTCCTCAATCTCCCAATCTTCAAATGTCTCAACAGAATGGCTCTTTTCAGCATCGGCATGGAAGTCTTCATCCGAAACATGAGCCGAGGAGAGACCAAGTGAAGACTCCTCAGAAACTTCAACAGGATCGGAGGATGTGTTGGATTTAGAGGTCCCTTTGTGCCTCATTGCAGTGAGCCTACTTGAGCTCCTCTTTTTGACGGGTTGTGCCGAGGATTTGTGAGCAATGGCTTTTCTTTTTGGCTTTTTGGTTGATGGAACGGGTGGAAGAGGTGGTAAGGTCACAATGGGCAAGGGTTGCGCCATTGTTGTCACCAAAGGAGGATCATCAACCGACATTGTCATTGCCGGAGACACATTGAGAGGGGTGGTCGAAGTGTCCATGAGACTAGGACCACTTGAACCAACGCAGGAGATACCTCCAAAGGGGCGGATTGCTTTTGGTAGGGGTTGCCATGGTTAGGGTTTTAGGAAGGGTTTGGAATTTAGGAAGGTTGTTGATTTTGGAAGGTTTGAGAGTGAGGGATTGACGGTGACGAGGAAGGGGTATTTACCGTGTAGAGAGAGAAGGGGATTAGGGCGGTTAGAGAGAGAGAAAAAATAGGAATTAGATTAGGAATTAATTTTTCAAGACTTATCCTACTTCCTCTAATTATCTCCTATTTTAATTAATCTCCCCCTATTTTTTAGCCACTAAAAATAATTACATTAAATATTTACCTAACCTCCCTTATTTCTAGCCACACAAAAATAACTACAATATTTACTCCCCCTATTTTCTAGGCCACAAGAAAAACAAGTACAAAACTCCTCACAAAAATAAAGACATCCGGCCATTATTTTGAAAAAATATATTTTTTTTTTTTTTTAAATAATTTTTTTTTTTTAATTTTTTGAATTTTTAAATATATAAAAAAAATAATAAACAAATACAAATATACCAAGTCCATATGGTTTTTGAAAATCAAATCCCTAGATTTTAGGACTTAGATATTTGAGTTGTTTATCAAGAATAAATTGGTTAGTTAAAGACTTTTTCAAACTTTTAAAACTCTTAAACAATAAAAAGACTTTCAAAGTTTAAAAAATTAATTAACTGAACCGAAAATAAAGAAATAAAAAACATAATATAGCACATACAAATATGTTAATGGCAATGATGGTAACATCTAGGATAACACATAAGATAAAAATCCCTTGAT
Source organism: Adenophora triphylla var. japonica (assembly GCA_022495995.1). Lineage (NCBI taxonomy): Eukaryota > Viridiplantae > Streptophyta > Magnoliopsida > Asterales > Campanulaceae > Adenophora > Adenophora triphylla. Next base: position 30,204 of record JAFEMH010000047.1, on the reverse strand, counting down.
AAATATATTCAGTTTCAAACACTTGAGGCATAATAAGCTGAGCATTTTAAACACTTTAGGCATAACAAGCTTGTTAGACCACGAGGCATAGCAATTTATAAAATTCTTTTACACTTCTTTAAACAAGAAAGCATCGTAGTAACGAGCTCCGTGCTTCGAGTTTTATTTCAAGTGTAAAGACCAAGTGATTTATGCCTTTCAAGTAGGGTACACTGTAGTAGCGAACTCCATGTCCCTAATACTTAGCATAAATCACCTCATACATTCTCATTGGCAAGAGTACATCGTTGCAGCGAACACCGTGCCCCGAGCTCGAGAGAATAGTATGGATAAATGCCTTTGCCTTTTATTTATCAAAAAAAATTAGTGACTTTGTCACTTTAAGCATATGAAGGGAGTTTTATCAAGTGTGTTATTCAGGGTGCTATCCTACCACAACAAAAAGGTCAGCATGTGCAGCCGTGAGAACTCTCATAGCTCACAGAACTATGGGAACCCTTACAGCAGAGAGAATAAAACCAAACTAGCAAAAAATATGCACTAGTATACATGTGTTACCCCAGGTGTTATCAGCACCCATGGTAACACCTTACTACAGAGGACAATTTTTAGAGAATGCAAAGACCAAGAGATCTCTTTAGACTAGAGAATCTATCATGGTCTAAGGGTTTTGTGAAAATATCAGCAAGTTGATACTTTGTATCAATATGCTCTATATTTATTATCTTTTTATCTACCATATCTCTTAAAAAATGATGACGGATGTCAATATGTTTAGTACGGGAGTGTTGTACAGGATTTTTGGAAATATTAATAGCACTCAAATTATCACAGTATAAGGTCAAAATATTGCTATCAAGACCATAATCATCAAGCATGTGTTTTAACCAAATTAGTTGTGAACAACAACTACCAGCTGCTACATATTCTGATTCAGCTGTGGATAATGAAACACAATTTTGTTTTCTACTATACCATGATACTAAATTATTTCCCAAGTAAAAACATCCCCCACTTGTACTTTTCCTATCATCCATATCCCCTGCCCAATCCGAGTCACTAAAGCCTACTAAATTAGTATTAGTATCTTTACTATACCAAATCCCTAAATCACTAGTTCCAGAAACATATTTAATGATCTTTTTCACAGAATTTAGGTGAGACACTTTAGGATTGGATTGATATCTAGCACATACACACACACTGTACATCAAATCAGGGCGACTAGAAGTAAGGTAAAGGAGACTACCAATCATGGAACGATATAGGGTTGGATCAACATCTTCTCCCACTTGATCTTTTCCAATCTTGAGAGAAGTGCCCATAGGAATTTTTGAGCTCTTCGAACCTTCCAACCCAAACTTCTTCACCAGGTTCCTTGCATATTTGCTTTGGGAGATGAAAATCCCTTCACTTGATTGCTTAACCTGCATGCCTAGAAAGAAGTTAAGTTCCCCCATCATGCTCATTTCAAATGTTGATGTCATAGCCTCTACAAAATCATTTAAACAAGTTTTTGATGTAGAGCCATATACTATGTCATCAACATAGATTTGAACCACGACAAGTTCTTTTCCATGTTTAAGAATGAATAAAGTCCTATCTGCTTCTCCTCTAGTAAAACCATATTCTAGTAAAAAACTAGTTAACCTACCATACCATGCACGTGGAGCTTGCTTCAACCCATAAAGAGCTTTATCAAGTCTATACACATGGTCTGGTTGAAATGGATCTTCAAAGCCTTTTGGTTGTTCAACAAAAACTTCCTCATCTAAGTATCCATTTAAAAAGGCTGCTTTGACGTCCATTTGAAACAATGTGATTTTAAGAAAACAAGCAATGGCCAATAAAAGTCTTATTGACTCAATTCTAGCCACAGGTGCAAAGGTCTCGTCATAGTCAATACCTTCCACTTGTGTATAGCCTTGAGCCACAAGACGAGCCTTGTTCCTAACAATGTTTCCATACTCATCGGTCTTATTTTTGAAAATCCATTTTGTCCCAATAACATTAGTGTTTGAGGGACGGGGTACTAAAGACCAAACATTGTTACGAGCAAATTGATCAAGTTCATCTTGCATTGCTTGAATCCAAAAATTATCTTTTAAAGCTTCAATCACATTTTTAGGTTCTACAGATGAAGTAAAACAAGAGTATGTTACCTTTGAGTATGTGGTGGACATGCACACATACCTTACCATGTCACGGTCACTAATGGAATTCATACGTCTTGTTTGTACACCCTCATTCACCTCCCCAATTACTTGGGTTGTAGGATGATTCCTACTGATTCTAGGTGGAGGATCTCTTCTCACATTCTCGTGAACCCCTGTTTCAACTCCTTCTTGATCTTCATTTGCTGGACTGGAATCAGATGCTATCTGAGGTGTTATCTCATCAATGGTAACACCCTGCTCAGTTTCTGTGTTACTATCAGTGTTAGCACTCGTGGTAACACCTGTGGTAACACCTTCTGGACTGACTTCTTCCAACAGCTCCAAGGGTGTCTCTTGAACATTTTCTCCTGCAATACTTGAGTGATCATCAAAAACAATATTCATGGATTCTTGGATGGTTTTTAGCCTTAGATTAAATACCCTATATGCACGACTATTTGAAGCATAACCAAGAAAAATGGCCTTATCACTCTTAGAGTCCAATTTTGCTAAGTAGTCCCGATCATTGAGAATGTAACACACACAACCAAAGACATGAAAATAATGAACTTTTGGTTTTCTACCATTCAAAATTTCGTATGGAGTCATGGTTGTGCCGGGTCTTAGAAAAACTCTATTGGCTGTGTGACAAGCCGTATTTAGTGCCTCTGCCCAAAATCTTTTCGAAATTCTTTTTGAAAATAACATCACACGAGTCATTTCAAGTAAAGTCCTATTCTTCCTTTCAGCTACCCCATTTTGTTGAGGTGTTTTTGGGGCTGAAAATTCATGGTGAATACCTTTTCTTTCACAAAAATTTGAAAAAGAAACATTCTCAAATTCCCTCCCATGATCGGACCTAATTCGAAAAATTGAAGCACAAAACATGTTTTTGATCTTAGAGTGCAAGATTTTGAACTTTTCAAAAGTCTCAGATTTTTCCCTTAAAAAATAAACCCATGTAAATCGTGAAAAATCATCAACAATGACATAAGTATATTTCTTGCCCCCAAAACTTTCTATCTCAAGTGGACCCATTAGATCCATATGCAAGAGTTGAAAACAATGTGTAGTACCAGTGTGTTGCTCATTGTGTTGGGCAGCACCATGGGTAACACGAGTTTGTTTCCCTTTGAGACAATCCTCACAAACAATTTTTTGTTTAAGATCAAGACTAGGAATGCCTTGGACAGCATCTAGATTAACAATCTTTTCTATGTTACGAAAGTGAACATGTCCCAACTTTTGATGCCACAATGTAGTGTTATCAAGTTTTGCCGAATGGCATACTTGCTTGTCTTCAACAAGATAACAATTATCACTAGATCTTGTACCTGTCATTACACAATTGTTAATCTTGTCATAAACTTCACAAGTATCTTTATTAAATTTCACCTCTAAGTTGTCATCACAAAGTTGACTAATACTAATTAAATTAGTTACAAGTCCATCAACATGTAAGACATTCTTTAAGGTTGGAAATCCAGACACATTTAGTGTCCCTCTCCCAATGATATTACTCTTGCTCCCACCACCATAAGTTACACTACCCCCATGAATTGTTTCATAGTCTTTTAAAAACAATTTTGTTCCTGTCATATGACGTGAACACCCACTATCAAAGTACCAAGAACCTTCAATATTTGTTTTTAAAGCAGTGTACACAACATCACATTTCAGATTAGCTTTTGGTTTCCACACCTTTTTTGAATTTTTACCATTCTGACTGGGTGTGTTATCCTGTGTGCTGGGCAACACCTCAGGTAACACCAAGGGACTGGACAGTTTTTTCGAAACAATATGGCATTTATTTTTAAAATGTCCAGGTGTGTGACAGTATTGACACACCTTCCCTTTGTCACATGGTTCTTTTGAAGAAGAATCTTTGTCAAAAAACCGCTCCTTAACAAAACAATTCTCATTATCATTCATAGACAAAGTAGAAAGAATACTATTCAAAGATTCTTGAAAACCAATACCTGCTCTGAGAGGTGTACTCAAGTTCAAGATCTCATCCAATTTGGTAGATCCAGTGTTGAGCTTCTTCAAGGTGGTTTCGGCTAGAGTCAAATTGCCCTTGACTCTTTCAAGCTCGATTTCTCTCTTTGTTGCTTGAACCTCCATATGAGTCACATAGGCCTGGAGTCCTTCATTCTTCTTGGTTAAGGACTTAACCAAATTGTTCTCTTTCTTCCATTCCACGAGCAATGCCTCGTAAAGGTCTTTTAATCCGGAAATGAGATCATCTTTGCTCTGCTCATCCTCTTGTGTACTTCCTGTATCAGGGTTAGAAGAGCTAACAAAACAAACAGCATTATTATCACATAATTCATCATACCTGTCGGGTGTGATCACAGATGTTATCTCAGACTGGATAACACCTTGGGTAACACTGTCCTTTTCCGTGTTACTTACTGTGACAAACATGGTTGTTTGATCAGATTCTACCTCCTGAGATGGTCCTTCATCCTCATCATCACTGAGAGAAACCCATAGGTTCTTTCCTCTCTTCCTTAGAGTATTTGCACACTCATTGGAATAGTGACCCCAACCCGAGCAAGCATGACATTGAATGGATTCAATGTGCTTTGGATCAGACCTTAACTGATCTGATGATGCTCTTCTTGGGTTCAACTTTGGGTTAGATGGGAAAGTCCTTTTTGGCATCGAATCATAGACCTTGGTTTGCTTCTCCTTTGCTTTCACCTGCATTTTTTCATTGTTATACTTTCTAACCATAGAATTGTATTTTCTAGCAAGTAAAGCAACACTAGCATTCTCATCAATTTCTTCAAAAACCTCATCTTCGTTTTCATCCAAAGAACTCGAGGCTTGAGTTTTCAAAACAACATTTTTCCCTTTAGATGCTTCACTTTGATCTAAGAGATTTAACTCAAAGTTTTTCAAAATACTCATTAAAGAATTGATATCCATAGTTGCAAGATTGTGAGCCTCTTCAATAGATGAAACTTTCATATTAAAACGCTCAGGAAGGGTTCTAATTGCTTTTGAGACAAGTTGTTTGTTGGTAAAAGGTTCACCCAACAATTGACACTCATTAGCAATATCAAATAATTTTTCAAAATAAGAAGGAATAGTTTCATTTTCACCCATCCTTAATCTTTCAAATCTGCTAGTAAGACCCCTAAGCTTAGTTTCACGCACACTGCCATCACCTTCACAAAAACGTTGTAAAATATCCCATGCTTCTTTTGCAGTGGAACTGTTTTGAATAAGTTTGAAAATATGCATATCAACCCACTCAAAAATGGCATTAAGTGCCTTTTCATTGAAACTAGCTTGGTTGATCTCTTCCATGTTCCATTCTGATTCAGGTTTGACTTGTACGTCACCATCTTCATCAGCAGGTAACATTGGTAAGGAGTAACCATTTGTTATAGATCGCCATGCTCGAAGATCAATTGATTTGATATGCGAGCGTAGACGGATCTTCCAATAACAATAATTCGAGCCATCTAACACAGGAAGACGCTTATTATTAGGATTAGCCGGATCATAAGCCATGACACCTAGACCAAGCACTTAGTATCGTCAAGTGACCTGCTCTGATACCAATTGAAATTGTCAATGGCTTCACTGGAAAGAGATGTTACCGTAGATGTTACCCAACACCTTGGTTAACACACTGACGGACAGCACACACACACCAAAATAAATAGTTTATAAAAACTTTGTGCAGCGGAAATAAATAACACAAGATATAATTTTCTCAAGTTATATAAATATATAACTTGAGTGTGCCTAGATGGCGAAGACTTTATAATCAATATAGCAAAATTACAAAGCCGAAAGTTCCCTATTGCTAATACAATGATAATGCTCTATGGAACTAAATGAGACAAAGAACGAATCCTATCCTTAGCCAACACTCTCTTAAACACTCAGTGTTTAAGCTAGAATCACAAGGGAGGAAGGATATGCGAACCAAAGAACTTTGTCTCTCTTGTGCTATGGTGTGTGTGTTTGATATTTGGCCTACTTCAAATGAAACACACCTAGCCTATTTATAGCCTTCCAATGCCTTGGAGGCTACTCCAAAATAACAGCCTTGGACCTTCAGATCGTGTGAGAGGAGTGGAGAGATTTCTTGGCTTGAATTCCTCTTCATACGCCAACTTCCCTAGAATGTAGCAACCGATTTCTTGAAGCCCAAGTCCATGCTTTATCCCTTGTACTCTCTTGCTTTCTTGGTATTGTACTCTTCAATTAATCAGCAACAACTCCATGACTTGGTCTTCCCACGTTTTTATTCCTTCATCAAATAATATGGACCAAGTAAACATTATTCGTAAATCTTCGTTTACGAATAATTCCTCCAACAACTTCTTCCTTGATTTTAGCATTTAATCCAGCCATATATTTAACCTGAAATATGGACCAAAAAACACATATATCTTGCAAATAATATTAGACATTAGGATATAAAATAATATGGAAAGAATTATTAAATTACAACTCATTACAGTTCGGGTAACACCCAACTGCCAGTGATAGCACCTGTGGTAACACCCACAGTCTGCATTAACAAACTCCATGGAGATCCTCTTGGATCCTAGGACAAAAGGAAAGGGGAGGTGAGCAACAAGTAGTAAGTAAGACTACATCATTTACATATGAAATGTATGCATGAATGAGGGAGATATGAGTAAGGGGAGTGAGGGTTTACCAATCTTTCTTGGGTTTGTGTTTAGGGTTTGAGAGATTTCAATGCTTAAAAGTGGTTTGGTAGTGGATTTGAGGTTGGATTTGGTGTTAAATTGGAGTTGTGGGAGTGTTTAAGGCTGTTTTGAGGAGGGATTTCGGCAGAGTAACAGTAGAGAAAGGTGTTTGTTGCTGCTAAAAATGAAGGAGAAAGGCTCAATTTATAAATTGGCTAGGGGTGCAATCTTATCCGCGTGGATAAGATTGTCAGCGTGCCGGGTTTGCAGAAAAGCTATTTTGGCTGTTTTCCATTTGGTCAAAAAGGTGATTTTCCTTGGAAATGATGGATTCCAGCGAGGTCTTTGGCCATATTTTTATTCCTAAAAGGTCCTTCTCATTCAAATTATCAAAATAATGTCCAAAATGTCGCTAAATGACTATAAATCATTAATTTGGGCTGACGAAACATTAACGACCCAGATTGGGGCACTTACAGTAGTTAAACTCCCTATATAAACCAGTCAACTCTTTCCCCATTCTCCTTCATTTACATTCACTCTACCTTTTCCACCCAAACTAATGTCTAAAAGAGTAAGCCGCCACCAGAGAAGGCTATCACAAACTGTGTTTCTGTTGCCGGAAAATATTTCCGCCCCTCTGGTAGAACAAAATGGCGGTGGAGACAAGGTTGCACCACCGTCAACTGACGAACCCCACATTCGTGAAAAGGGCGGCATTCCACCAACATTGCCGGCAAAGTTATCGGAGGAAATGGGAGTTGCGAATTGTTCGAGGGGCAAGGAAGTGTCCATCTTGGAATAGAGGGGGGTTTTCTTGCTAGTTGGTTACTCGTATTGGATTGTTCTCTTTAATGAATAAATGAAAATGTGTTTGAAGGTCAAACTTCTATCTAATTTGCATAATAATTAGAATAATACTATCTAATTTGCATTTGCATAATAATTAGAATAATACTAGGGGCACAAAATAGTCACAAAAATTTGCTCATAAAATCCTAGATGTAATGATTTTATTGGTGTTTTTAATTTGAGTGTAGTGGGTCCACTATCGATGCAACCAATAAAATATCGGTAACTCATTTTTTGATCAAGATTTTATGACTTTATTTTGTGCCCCTTTCTCTTTGTAACCCCGAGAAAGATAAATCTTTTGTTGTTAGACAGAATTGCAATCAAAAACAAAAAATTCGTAAATCAATCATAAAAGCGAGAGAGATATGGTCAAAAAATGATCCTTAAATCGCATCAAAGCAACAAATATCATATCTCAATTGCTACAAAGTAACATTTGTTGGGTTTGGTATCATCTAAGTTTGGGGACACCTAAATTAGAGGATTAAACAATGAATTTTGGAATTCCTGACACACCAAATTCGAGGGAACGATCGCGAGCAGGCAAGCGCGCGGAGTTTCTGTGAAGAGTGAGCGATCACGCCCATCCTTGGGGCGATCACACGGTGCCAGTTTTGGGGGAAGGGGCGATCGCGCCCTGCTATGGGAAGATCGCGCCCTATTCTGATTTTGGCGTGATTCAGCGACAACTTGGATTAGGGTTCTAAAACCCTGCAGGGTTAGGAATAGGCAGTATAAATGAGCCATATTCCCTAGCAGTTTTTGTGGGTGTAATTCCTAGTGTGATAGAGTTCAATAAATTTAGGTGTTCAAAGGATTTTCTTGTCTCTTTGTTTTTCTAGATCTAGGGTTTGCATAGTTGTGAATTCTTGTGATCAAGAATTCGTGCATTAGATTAGAGATTGTATTCGGTGATTGCTAGCTGATAATAATATTCTTGCCCTATACCAACGACAGCTTGGATTAGGGCTCTAAAACCCTGCACATATATCGTTTTGTTGTGTGATTGAATTATTTTCTATCTTCTACATAGATATGTTATAACAAACTGGTATCAGAGCCAGGTTAGGTTAATTAAGGTCTAGGGGCTTTCCGTTGCAGAAGAAGAAGATGGGATCAAGAATCGAATCACCAGTTGACAAGTTCAATGGGAAGAATAGTTTTTCTCTTTGGCAGATCAAGTTGAAGGTCTTGTTGAGAGATAAGGGTTCTTGGGCTCTGGTGGCTGATGCAATCAGAAATCATCAGGATTCAAATGGCAAAGCGGTAACAGGTTTCATAGGTGTTGTAGCGGCTGCAATAGCAGAGGGTTCGGGGAAGGCAGATGAGAAGGAAACAGGAGATCTGATCGCGCTAGATGAGAGGGCCCACTCTAAAATCATCAGGTGCTTAGATGATGATGTTCTGGCGGATATTGCAGATACTGATTTCGGATGTGATTTGTGGCTTGCGTTGGAAGATATGTATCTGTCTGACACGATCATTGACTAATAAGTTGTATCTGAAGCTGAAGTTGTATTCTTTCTGAATGATGGAAGGTATGCCCATTAGGGATCATATAGATCGCTTTACATCTTTATTAATTGAGTTGGGTAATATTGATGTTAAGGTTGAAGATGAGGATGTTGTTCTTATGTTGTGTGTTTTCTTACCATTGTCATATGTGGGATTTTTGGATTCCTATATTAATGGTAAGGATATGATTACTTTGAAAGAGGTTAAGAATAATCTCAAGACCAGAGATCTGCGCCGCAAGGCAAGCGATTTATCTACAGAATCTCAGTCATCAGGGTTGGTTGCAGACCCCAATAGGGGTCAAGGTTGGAAAAACAAGGGTTCTTCTAAAAGGGGTCCAAGACCTGGAGATGTCTGCAATTACTGCAAGAAAAAGGGGCATTGGAAACGTGAATGTCCCAGGTTGAATAAGAGTGAGCAATTTGGGTCTACTACAGCTATGGCAGAAGACGATGAGGAGGACTATGCCCTAGTAACCGAAGAAGACAAAAGTATGATAGATACATGAATTCTTGATTCTGGGGCTTCTTCTCACGTGTTCGCGCAGGGAATGGTTTGCAACGTAAGAAGAGAGGGAAGGGGGTGATATTTATATTGCTAATGGTTTTTTCTACAAGGTAGTTGGCATGGGTTCCATCAGGGTGCAAACTTTGGGTGGTAAGTTATGTATATTGAACAAGGTTAGACATGTTCTTGAAGTAACGAAAAATCTTATATCGCTTAGTCGTCTAGACAAGAAGGGATACAATTTCAAGGGTGAAGGTGGAGCAGTAAATGTCTGTAGGGGTTCGAATGTAATTATGAAAGGGGTGAAATAAGGTTCCTTGTATGTCCTCCAAGGATCTACGTTTTTGAGTTTGGGTGTAGAGCATCGTACAACAAAGGGTACTGTAGAGACACATTTGAAAGAAATATGTTGCATCGCTTCGTGTGGGGTGGTTAACAAACAGGTGGAGCAGCAAGTTACTCAAGGTGGAGTTGAACTGGGCAAGCCAGGGTTAGTAGGTTAACACATACAATTGGGAAACGAGAAACAAATCAAGGAAAAGGTACGTACTCTTGGGGATTCAACGGATGTGGTCACTTCACCTGTTTGGGTTGGCAAGATCCAATGTCGACTGGATTTGCCTAATTGCCAGTTGGGACAATTTTGAGTGCCTACTGCAGTGGCACATTTGGGTGTCTTGGAGACACATTTGTGTGCTCGGCGAAGCACAGTTTGGGTGTCTAGAGGGGTACATTTGGGTGTCTGGTAGACACGGTTGCTTAATTGTTGAACGGGTCTGATCAACTGTTGCAGTAAGTGTTTTTGGTGTTTAGCGTAACACGATTTGGGTGTCTAGGAAGATACAGTTTTAGTTGTCCGGAGGACAAGTTTGGTGTTTGACATAACACATCTGAGGCAGAGGGGAGTTCTGGTTATGACCTGGAGGTTAGATGTCAATGTGGATATTTGTTGGGTTTGGTGCCATCTAAGTTTGGGGACGCTTAAATTAGAGGATTAAGCAATGAATTTCGGAATTCCTAACACACCTTTGGGGAGCGACCGTGCGACGGCAAGTGCGCATCCGCGCCAAGTTTCTGTGAAGAGTGAGCGATCGCGCCCATCCTTGGGGCGATTGCGAAGTGCCAGTTTTAGGGGAAGGGGCGATCGCGCCCTAGTCTTGGCGTGAATCAGCGGCAGCCTGGATCAGGCTTCTAAAACCATGCAGGGTTAGAAATAGGCAGTATAAATAAGTCCTATTCCCTAGAAGTTTTTATGGTTGTAATTCCTAGTGTGATAGAGATCAATAAATCTAGGTGTCTAAGGATTTTCTTGTTTCTCTGTTTCTCTAGATCTAGGGTTTACGCGGTTGTGAATTCTTGTGATTAAGAATTCATGCATTAGATTAGAGATTGTATTCGGTGATTGCCAGTATCCGCGGCATATCAAAAAAAGAAAGGTTTTGTTGCTCTCTGTCCGTGGACATAGTCAAATTGGTGAACCACGTATATTGTTGTGTTGTTTAATTGATTTATTTTGTTTCTTCTAAGTAGATTTTTTATAACAACATCACCGACCCCTAAATTATCATTTGTTATCCACATTTGTCAATTTTCACTTCAAGTCATCATAATTTGAGTTACACCTCAATGTTGACTTTTATTCACTTATACTCTTTCACAAATTATGATATGCTAGCAAATATTATAAAAAAGTTCCCCATGGGGATAACTATCAACCTTTAATTTTGAATAGTGTCAATTTTCTTTCTTATAAATTGTGAATATGTGATATTTTATTTCTAAAATTATAGTTTTATCAATTTTGCCCCGTTTTCGTACCAAAAAAATGCACAATATAATTGAACGGAATATTCTGTGATGGGCCGAGCCCAATACTTTGCTACGAGCTAGGGGCCCAGCAGGCCCACCAAAGGACCAATTACGAAGGGTCAGATCAAGATCTGGGTTATGGCTCGTCCAACAACGGATGGCGGACGTCGCCATTGAGCGATCAAGCCCACCTAACGACGAGCCTTCCCACCGCGCCAAACTGGTCACATTCAACAAGAGTGATCGTCGTCATTGAACGACCAACTCTCGCTGCCGCTCGCTCGTCGAGTCACCTCTCAAGGAGACAACCCAATTGGACGTACAGCTCCAGGTCGTCTCTTCAATTAGCTTTCTCAACAAGCTTGATTAATTAGCTAATTTGGGATAATGTCAGACCTACCACTGGGCCTTGTTATACGTGCAATCATATAACCAGTAATAATGCCAAAAGGCGTGCAGGTTGACTTTCCCTTATAAGGCAAGCTGCTTATCAATGTCAGGCGCTGCAGTGTCCTTACATAGGCGGAGCAATCCCAGCGCGACACGTGTACGCCTAGGAGACAAAGCTGATCCAACAGTTGGCATCCATCCAATCCAACGGTTCAGATGGAAACCCTAGTTACTTTTGTCTGCTATAAATATGAGAATACTATCATGGAATAAGGTAATGCATTTCTGCATATTTACGTATACACGCACTTTCCATAATTCTTACACCCTTTTCCAGTCCATTCGCTGATTCTCACGCCAGAGGGGCTTGCTGGAAGACCCACGGCGCAGTTTCACGGTTCTATCTTGTGGTGTGCAGGTCACGAAGTCAGCTCAATCATTCGATGGACACAATACCTGAGCCCAAAACACATTCCTGCACCATCAGGTTGGTTCCATTGCTGGGAAACGTTTGTCAGTGACCTTTCAACCACCAAATAACAGCTGGAAAAAGCCTGGAAAATGGTGTCAGACGGACACACAGCAAGCAAATCCACCGGAGACGAAGGCGGACCTCTTCCCCCTCAGCAAGGCCAGCAAGAAAATCCTAGACCACCCTCTCCACCTAGGAACCCTAATTTAAGGGTCACCAGGTCACAAGGGGTGGTTGATGACACGGGCCTTCAAACGGCAAGAAGAAGAGAGAAGAGACCCGCTCAGGAGAGACAGCGACGACCTCCACTGGAAAGGAGACCAGAGGCAGCTACTGTGCGGCATGTGGGAGGCCCATCCAACCCACATCTCGACAGAACCGCTTTTCTCGTCAAGAGAGCGAATGCTCTTCAAGAATTCCTACAAATCCAGAACGAACTCATCCAAATGGCTGCGCCCCAAGCCCCACAGGCGTCCCACCATACCGTCTCGTCGGGAAGGAGAAGGAACCGAAGGAGAGAAGGTCGTCGCGAGAACGTCGTCACTGGAGAAGAACGAGTGGTGCCCCAGATTGTTCTTAGAGACCACATCAATCAGCGTCGTAGTGAAGGAGTACCATCTCAGCAACGACGAGATGAAGAGATAGAGCCTCGTAGAGTGCTGGCAGTCGAAAATCCTGAAATGAATCAAAATCAAGTTGTTCGGGGTCGTCTAATGACTCCTTCGCTGAGAAATGAACGAGCACAAAGCTATAGGGAAAGAACCCGTACTCCCCCTCATCGTGAACGAGAGATATCCAGATCTTACAGGCCAACTCCACCACTAAGCTACAGAGAGAGATCCATCTCACGACGACCCGCCCCCACCGAGAGGCAACGGTCTAACACCGTTACCCGGGGGCCTCGTCGAGATGGGATCTCCCCAGCCGGCCCAGCTGGAGAAGTCGATATGAGAGAATTCTTGAGACTCAAGCGTCAGGTGGAAGAGCTGACGACCAAAAGAAACAAGGTGGATAGCGATGATTCGGAAGACGATGGTGGTACTATGAATCCCTTGGAACCGTGGATGCTAGAGACGGGACCTCCCGAACCAGGTTTTAAACTTCCTGATTTGAAGTAATATGACGGTTCTACAAGCGCCATAGATCACATGCAACATCTCGAAGCTCAGATGTATGTGGTGGCTAGAGCCTCAGGACACGACGATGTTATGTGTAAGGCCCTTACAAGCACGCTAAGTGACGCTGCTTTGCGATGGTTTAGAGGCCTTCCTAAGGGAAGCATTGAGTCGTGGAAACAGATGAGGAAAAAGTTTTTGGGAAGATTTGCAATGGCGGGGGATCGCCGTAAGACTGTCAACGACCTCAGCAACATTTCACAGTGGGCCAACGAAAGCTCTATGAGCTATTTCAAAAGATTTAAGAAGTTAGTGGATCAAATTGATGAAGACCTGACTGATAGGGAAATTATCAATTGCTTCAGACACGGCATTATTTCCTCCACCCTAGACTACGAACTGCAAGTTCACCTAGCCAAATCTCGAAAGGATCTTTATGCCAAGGCGACGCGGTGGCCGAGGCCGAGGAAAGAAAGTTACAGAGAGAAGGGAAGGCCGTCGACGAGGGTGAGATGGAGAAGTCAAAAAAGGATAAGGCTGGAGAAAAAGGAAGAGACAAGCAAGTGAAAGATGAAAAGGTCCCAGAATCGTACACTCCATTGACAGTGTCGAGGGCTGAAATTCTGAGCAACGTTGATTTTGGCCCGGCGCCAAAAATGAACCCCAATGGAAAGGGGAAGAAAAATATGAATAAATATTGTGAGTACCATCGGGATAAGGGACATGACACTGAAGAGTGCTTCAGTTTGAAGAAAATTATTCAGAGATGGATTGATGATGGTCGTCTTCAGGAGTACGTGAGGAAGGATCGTCAGGCAGCCAACACAAGAGCTGCCAACAACGACCCTCCGGAAAGACAACCAAGGATGGTCTTGGTGATCTCTGAAGAAGCCAGTAAAAACCAAATCAAAGGCACAATTTACCACCTGAAAAAGGCTCCACATGTTCCCCAAAAGTCTGAAATCCAAAATGATGTGATAAGCTTCTTTCCCTACGAGCTAGCAGCAAATCCATTGGCTCGTCAACAGACCCTGGTCGTACCTGGTTTCATCGACAACTGTGAGTCGAGACGCATTCTGGTTGATACTGGTGTGGCCAAAGATATCTTGTTTTACAGTGTCTACCAGAGGATGGGTCTACCCGACAGCCACCTAAGTCCCTACTTAGGTCGTCTAGAGGGATTCACCAACCACAGGGTAGACGCTAAGGGCCAGATTGACCTTCCAGTCGATATTGGAGATCACCCGCTAAGAACCATTCAAACAGTGACTTTTATTGTGATTGACGTCGTCAGTGACTACCACGCAATTCTCGGCCAACCTGGCCAAGCCGCTCTAGGGATCGTCGCCTCTGTCCCTCATCAACGAGTCAAATTTCCCACACGTGCTGGAGTTGGATGTGTGTTGGGGACGGCCCCAGAATTTCTGGAGCATGTGATGAAGGCAAAGCGAACCATTGAAATAGACGACCCAGATCACATTGTGAAGCTCTCCAAGTCTGTTAAACAAACGATGACCTCATATGCCACTGTCTCCACCATCAAGTGTGTCGACGACCCAAAAGACTTTGTCGAAACATTCATGGACGACCAAGCTGCAGAACCACAACTTTTGGTCACCCATGAATCGGGGGCCGAGCTAGACAAGCTTATTGAAGACGAGGTTCCAGACCTCACCCCCGAGGCAAGAAAGAAAATTAAAGAAATTGTTATTGAATCCATGGACTTTAGAGACGACGCTCCTGAGATGAAGCCGGCCGACGAGCTAACAGAGTTGGTCATTAACCCAAACTATCCAGAGCAGAAAATCAAACTGGGGTCTCAGTTATCTACTAAGGAGAGGGAAGAGATAATCTCCCTACTCAAACAAAACCTCGATGTTTTTGCCTGGAGAGTTGAGGATATGAAGGGTATCAAAGAAGAGGTAGCCGTCCACAGGCTGGGATGAACCCCACGATGAAGTTCAAGGAACAAAGGTGCAGAATCTTTTCCACTGAGAAGGAGGTCGCCATCAAGCAGGAGATTGAGAAGCTATTAAGCGCTGGAATCATTGTAGACGCTGGGTTCACAACGTGGCTGGCTAATGTGGTTCTAGTCAAAAAAACCCAATGGAAAGTGGAGGCTCTGCGTTGAATTCACCGACCTAAATCTGGCATGCCCCAAAGATAGTTACCCCTTGCCCAGAATCGACAAGCTCGTCGACTCTGTGGCCGATCATACGACTTTGAGTTTTCTTGACGCATACTCTGGCTATCACCAAATCAAGATGGCCGAAGAAGATATTCCGAAGACGGCCTTTCAGGCGCAGGGAACTTCTTGTTATAGAAAGATGCCCTTTGGGCTCAAAAACGCCGGAGCAACGTACCAGAGAATGATCAACAAGGTATTTAAGGGGCAGCTCGGCGACAACTTGGAGGCATATATTGACGACATGGTTGTCAAGTCCAGGAAAAGAAAGCATGTTGACGATCTCCAGCAGACCTTCACCAACCTCCGAGCGAATGATATGGTCCTTAACCCGGCCAAGTGCGTGTTTGGAGTGGCCGCAGGAAAATTTTTGGGATTTATGCTTTCACAGCGGGGAATTGAAGCCAACCCCGAAAAAATCAAGGCTCTGATTGATATGGCAGAACCAAGGAGCATCAAGGAGGTTCAACGTTTGAATGGACGAGTGGCGGCCTTGGGTCGTTTCATCACCAAATCCGCCGAGCGATCACTCCCATTTTTCAAAGCTCTCCGAGGTGCCAAGGATTTTGAATGGACAGAAGAATGTTCCAAGTCGTTCAAGCAGCTTAAGGAATATCTGGGCTCCCCATCACTCCTCAGCAGCCCCATTGCAGGGGAAGATTTGTTTGTATACCTCTAGGCGAGTGACAAGGCCGTCGCCGCCGTATTGGTAAGGGAGGAGGATGGGATACAGAGGCCCGTATATTATGTAAGCAAAGCTTTGTCCGACGTAGAAACCCGCTACTTCAACGCTGAAAAGATAGCTTACGCTCTCGTCATCACAGCACGAAAGCTAGGAGCTTACTTTTCTGCTCACCCCATTATTATTTACACAAATGCCCCACTACGAAAGATTTTGCATCGTCCTGAAAGTTCCGGTCGTCTTCTTAATTGGAGCATTGAATTAATTGAATTTGACATTCAGTACAGAGCAAGAAAAACCCTACAAGCACAGTCACTGGCAGATTTCCTGGTGGAAACATCATTCAGCGTCGACGACGACCAAAGGCCACCTCCGAAAAACAGCAAAGGCAAGGAGGTCGACGACAAACCAGAAGAGTTGATCTTGCCCGTAGGCTGTTGGAAGATTTTTTCAGACGGATCGGCAACCAGAGATCTCAGTGGGGCGGGGATTGTGCTCGTCGAGCTAGAAAGTGGTACAATTTTTGAAGAAGTGTTGAGGTTTAAATTCCAAGCGTCGAACAACCAAGCAGAATATGAAGCGCTAGTGGCGGCAATTGAATACGCCAAGTGTTTTGGGGCCACTAAGATCGCAGCATTTTGTGATTCTCAGTTGATTGTGAACCAAGTGTGTGGAGACTATCAGGTCATCGACTCCACCCTACAGAAGTATCATTCATTGGTCGGCGAGTTGATTCAGGGGCTAGAGTTTTGGGCCATCCAGAGAATTGCCCGTGAAGACAACGAACACGCCGACCTACTCTCCAAGCTGGCAACAGATCAACTCCCTGAAGACGAGCATGGCCACCACTTGGCCTATCTTGAACATCCAGCCTATGAACGATTGAAGGTCATGTGCATGGGAGACGGTCCAAGGTGTTGGATCGACGAGCTGAAAGCGATTATTGAAAAAGATGAGTTGCCATCCGATGAAGTGTTGGCGGGGCAGATCAAAAGGAAGGCCACTGTAAGTGTCCCAATCTGAACCGCCAATGTTCCTTTAGCCCAATTTAACGACTTCCACGTCAAATGGACAGTCAAGGGAATTTTGGTCATTTCCTAAGGCAATTTAAACAAAAAGGGCCTTAAAGAAATATCAAAAATAGGTCAAAAAACCGGATTGGAAGAGTCATTTCCAAGAAATTGACTTACTTTACATTAAATGCAAGCGACAAAGCGCTTGCGAGTCAGGCACGCCTACATTACCATCCGCGCGGACAGGAATGAGGCTCATTCTCGTCCGCGCGGACATGTTTGTAACCTAAAATCTACATATAAATTAAATCATTCTCTCTCAGTTTAACAAGACCAGAGCTCAAACCCTTACTGTTATATTCGAAAAATATCCAGAAAACAACTTATACACCAAACAAAAAATACAAAATCTCAACACAAATCTTGATCAAATTCAAGCCCCAAACACAAATCCAAAGAAGATAGGGTACAACCATTGGTAAACCCTCCTTCTTCTTACCTTAATCTCCCACATTCATGCATACATCTCACATTTTAAAGATGTAAATTGCTCATTGTTCATCTCTTGTTCTAGATCCAAGAGGATCTCCATGGATCTCATTTCCATGGATGATTCTCTATAAGGATCAACATTTCTTTTAACTTGTTGTCTCTCTTCTTACCTTAACTAGTTGTTACTTGATCTCTTGACCTAAAGTGTGGTCACCTTGGAGTTCATCTCCTTGGATGATCACACTAAATGATCCATATTCTTATTTTCACCTTCTTCTTGTGATATTAGTCTTTATTTGACCTAAAATGTAGTCATCTTGGAATAAATTTCTATGGATGACCATTTTAAAAGGTCTAAATTGTCTTTACTTCCTTAAAAATATTTTTCCTAACCTAAGATCTTCACCTTGGAACAATTTCCATGGATGAAGATCATTAAAGTTTATAGGTTACAAAAAGGGTGAAGTTGATACATTGAGTTCAAGGATTTCAAGGATGATCATCTTAATGACCACCTTAGAAATCCACTCTAAAGTTGATACACCCTTAAACTAAAGTTAATTTTCATACATTAATCTTTGTTTTATGTTAAATCTCCCCATCCCAAGCAAATGAAATGCTTTCAAGTCCTAATGTACCCTAAGGATGGCTTGATATAGTAGATCACCACTAATCATGTTTAGTGATCACTAATCAAAGCCTAAGGAAAGTGGGGACAAGCATGGATGCCAAATTCAAAAATGTTTTCTTATCATTTTCTGGTGCCAACTCCAGTTCTGATTCTGTAACTCCAGTTTACATTCGGAATTTCTGAGAATCGACTGAAAGCCGCAAAAAGGAATTTTACTGTCTCATCCGCGCGGATAAGAATGAACTTCGCTCTGGTCCGCGCGGACATAAATGAAATGGACAGACATTTTGTTTTTCAGTCATTTTTCACTCACAGAAGCACATTATTTTGGTAAATTTCAGTCCAGTACAGTCAAAACTTTTATTTCCAGAAAACTCCTTTTGCAAAACACACACACACACAAATGGTTTTAAATTAGGAAGACTCATTTTATGAGGCATTCCGGGTGAACCCTAACGTTCTTCCCGGAGTGTAACGTGACCTCTGAACCCAAATCTCTCAATTTTGGGCATTTTTCAAAGTTTTGGCCCTTAAAATAAAAAACGGCGTGGCGACTCCGTTTGATTTTTCAAAGAAAGGAAATGGAAAATCGGATGCACATCATCATAGCCGCCCGTTTCGCGGTCGTAGAGGGTGAACTGTATAGACGATCTATCACCAGACCGCTGTTAAAGTGCGTCCACCCTGATAAGGTAGTTCAATTGCTTTTTGAAGTACATCAAGGAGAATGCGGGGGCCATCCGGGGGCCCGTACATTGGCTGATAAGTTAATTACCATGGGGTATTACTGGCCCCATCTCCGATAAGATGCCAAGCAGTTTGTGAGGAAATGTGACACTTGCCAACGATTCGCCGACCTCCCCAAACTACCGACGACAGAGCAAACCCCGGTCATGGCAGCTTGGCCGTTTGACATGTGGGGTGTTGACTTGATTGGGCCTTTCCCACAGGCAAAAGGGGGAGTAAAGTATGTGATTGTGGCAGTTGATTATTTTTCTAAGTGGGTGGAGGCCAAAGCTCTGAACAAGATTACGGAAAACAATGCCCTAAGCTTTATCCATGATTCAATATGGTGCCGCTTTGGAATCCCAAGGGTGATTGTTTCCGACAATGGCCTGCAGTTTTCGAGGAAGTTTGAACAAGAGCTAAACAGAATGGGCGTCAAGCATTCTAAGTCGTCTGTTGCCTATCCCCAAGGCAATGGACAAGCTGAAGCAGCCAACAAGCTCGTCTTGTCGGCCCTATGTAAAAATCTTGAAGGACGGGATACGAGATGGTTGGACGAACTCCCTTCAGCCCTCTGGGCAGTCCGCACAACCACCCGGGGGCCTACGGGGGAAACCCCATTTGCCTTGGCCTATGGCTCTGAGGCCATGGCTCTCGCCGAGCTTCAGCTTCCTACAGATCGA
The DNA here is from genome assembly GCA_022495995.1 of Adenophora triphylla var. japonica. Taxonomy (NCBI): domain Eukaryota; kingdom Viridiplantae; phylum Streptophyta; class Magnoliopsida; order Asterales; family Campanulaceae; genus Adenophora; species Adenophora triphylla. The sequence goes on along the minus strand of JAFEMH010000047.1, from coordinate 10,294 downwards.
GTGGCTCTCTACGACGTTGAAAAGAACATACACAACAGACAGGTCGACCTAGACCTTGTGGACGAGCGAAGATTGGACGCCCAATTGAGAATGGAGAATTACAAGAAAAGAACCAAGGCGTACCACGATAAGAAAGTGAAGAAAATAATTTTCAAGGTCGGAGATCACGTTCTAAGGAAAATCGAAGCAACAGGACTTAAGGCCCATCAAAACAAGCTTTCTCCCAACTGGGAAGGACCATATATCGTCACCAGTGTGGTCAAAGAAGGAACCTACCGTCTAGCCAGGCCAAACGGTGAGCAACTAAAGCATCCATGGCACGCTAATCATCTCACGAAATATTACTTCTGAGATCATTGTCAACACTCAGCGCCCTCAGGGCATCCTACTTGTGGTTCTTATGTAACTTTTTCATTGTCATTTTTTGAAGATTTTGGAAGTTTGTAAGGGATAATCTATAAATCCCAGAAGTCTTAAAAAGTAATCGAGTTGTCAATGTACGATTGTTGATCAAAAATTATCAATGGAAACTCGTCACTTCGCAGAACTTCGTCCATTACAAACTCAAGAAGCTTAGAACGGTTGAAGCATGACTTCGACCCGTACAATCACTTTGATCAAGTATAAAGATCAGTCGAAGCCAAGACTTCGACACTCACATTCACTTTAGCCAAGTATAAAGGCTAGACGAGGCCAGACCTCGTCGACTGCTATAACGGAATAAGACGACTCGTCCATAGAATCTTGCCTACGAGCAAAGACCCACGGACCTTCGTACTATTCCTACGAGCCATTGAGAAGTTGAGAAAACACAAGTATGAAAAAGTCAGTCGTATTACGACGACCCACGTTCTGGTCATCACTCACGACGACCATTCATATTTATCCTCAAACTTACTCGTTTAATAAGTTATCACATGCTATATACGTTAACATACAGATTAACGAACAAAAACTAAGGCATTGAATAACAAAAACATCAAACAAATTGTACGACCCCCTCTAAACTTCGAGGAAACAGGTCAATTACATTACAAAAATTAAAAAATTGTTTTGAAACATTGTTTGAAACCACCAAAGCAGGTTAAAACATTGTTTGAAACATCACAAGTCATTACAGAAGAACAAATCACTGGGGATCATTGGTGCTGGAGGGAGCCTCATCCGGATCAGATCCGTCTCCAAGGAAGAAGGCATAATAGGCGTTGAAATTCTTTGGATCCACCGCAGGAACTGGCTACTCGTCCTTTCCAGCCTTCTCGTCGTCTTCCTTGATAATAAGCAAGTCATTGTCATTAAAGGGAACGAGAGGATGGATAAGACGAGCCTCTTGATCAAGTGACGGTTCAGTGCAGAGGTCGGCCAACTTCCTCGTAGACATTAATTCCTTAGTCTCTGGGTCCGCGAGGATTCGCCTTGCCAAATTCCTAGCCCCATCCTGGAAGAAGCTACTGGCTTTATCAGTAACGACCTTGAGGAACTCTTCACCCCTCTTAAACTGTTCAACTGCATCAAGTTTAGCGTCGTCCAAAGCAGTTTGATGGTCAGCCCTCATCGCTTCGATCTAATTCCGAGCAACCTCATAGTCAGACATCAGCTTATCAACTTTACCTTCCGCGGCTCGTAGACCAGTGGTCAGGATCCCTGCTTCCTTCACCAATTTGGCCTTATCAGCTTTCAGGATTTCTGCCTCCTTCAGAATTTCATTTTTCTAAGCCATCAGTGACTCGTAAGCAGTGGTCAATTGGATGACGTTATCTTCGGCTTCCTTCAGCTTTTTCTCAGCAGCCTCCTTGGCTCCAACGGACTGGATCAGCTGCTCATTCTCCTTCTGCTCGGCGTCTAGGCATGCCTTGAAGTCCGCCGTCATGGCATCTATCATCGACATCATCTGCAACAACGAGGTCGTTATTATTACAAGTATAAAACGACGAGAGAGAGACATGAAGAGTGGAAAAATGAATTACCTCAGTTTGCATCAGCCCGAAGCGAGCATGGTATGTTTCAGGATTGGTCTTATTCTCCCTCATCTGGCAAACGAAAGCAACATCCCTGCCTCATTTTGTCAGTGCCGCCCCCAAGATAAGAGCAGGACCACTTCTTGCCAAGCAAGGGATCCCAGAGATCTGAGGGACTTTGCCCAACTTAGTTGCCATTTCCATGGCCTGCTTCCTATCAAGGACCCCTGACGACGAGCCAGGAGTTTCAGCTCGAGGAGTTGAGGGGTCGGAGGAGCTGATTGGGTCGTTGTCAGCCTTCTTTTTCTTTTCTTTCTCTCCCCCAGAACCAACGGGGTGAATTTTCCTCTTCTTGGAGACGTGGCTCCCCTCACCAGCGACTTCCGGATTGGAGTCAGAACTTCCAACGATCTCTGGGCCCACATGTGCCCCCTCAATAACGACCAACTGTCGGTCCCCTACACTTGTCCCAGCAACTTGGGCTCCATCGCCCGTAGTCTTCTCTAGCTCGTCAACCACAACTTGACGACCCCCAGTATTCAGCCCACCAACAACGGGCTCCCTTTCAATCATGGGGATGGCGTCAGCAGGATTGTCCTTTGGCAGTTACTCGTTCCTCGTCGCCATGTTTTCCTGACGACTGTAGATGGTATTGGACGACGCTCTATCCTTCTTCTCCTTGGTTCGCTCGTTGGCTCTAATTAATCCGCTCATTATGTCCCATTCAATGTGGTTGATATCCTTTTCAGAAAGAACTGTCAAGTAAAAATGGACAAAGGATAAGTCATTCACAACGAGACAAAAAGACAAATTATCAAAATAAATAGGCAAGTACTAAGAGCCCAACCCCCAGTCATTTCAAGGTTCTCGCAACGATCTTCAGGATGGTTAAGGCGGGAACCGGCGCAATTTATACAATTTTCTTCCCAAGTCAAGTCGTCGTGAACGACCCAGACTGGATAACGCGGGTCAAGTTCAATCTCCACCAAGGGATCAGGCCCTTTTGACGGCCTAGACATTATTCCAACCCTTATGTACCTCCAATGGGAAGCTTCTATGTCCGAGTACGCCACCCTGTAAGTGCTCCAATTTGAGCTTGTTAGAATTTTCGTTAGAAAATTAACGAAAGTTATAACATTTCTAACAATTCCTAACTATCCTAACATTTCTAACAAAGTGAGGGTAAAATGGGCATTGTTATTTAAGGTTAAACCTTAAAAAGAATCCTAAAAAGAAAAACAAAAGAATAAAACCACAAATAGCAATGCTGGAAACATAATCTGGCTGGTCAATTTGAATTTTGAAAAAGATTATTCCTTGTGTCCAAAGCCCGAAGCGACAATTAATGAGCGATTGCACTGTGGATCCATCCGCGCGGACATGTTTGTATTTTCAGGAGGGCTATAAATTGAGCCCTCCGAGTCACAGAAATAAAAAGGAAGAACACAATAGCAACGAAGTTACGGCGAAATATAGAGAGAAAACGGTGAGAATTCTCAAGAATTGTCACCTTTTTCTTTCAATCTTTCCCAACTCATACTCATCCACTCACTCTCATATTAAAGCCCTAAACACTCATACACTCAAGCCAAACACTCAAGAACACAAGGAAGATTGGTAAACCCTCTTCTTCCTAACCCTAAATCTCATCCATGCATGCATCTTCAAACTACAAAATGTAGTTCTTTCATCTTCTTTCTCTAGATCTAAGAAGGTCACCATGGAAGACCATCTCCATGGATGATCTTCTACAAAGATCAACATTATTTTCAAAGCTTTTCTTGTTTACTTGCAAAAATGCACTTTCAAAAATCCTAAAAAACCATTTTCAAGCACTAAATCTTGATTTCAAAGGGTAAAATCCCCCCTCCCCAAGCAAATGAAATGCTTAGTCCTAATGTACCCCAAGGATGGTTTGGTATAGTTGATTCACCACTAAAATGTCTAGTGATCACTAACCAAAACCTAGGGAAATGGGGACAAGCATGGATGCAAAACCCCCCTTAAAATCATATTTTCTTTCTTGAGAAGTTGCTGTCCAGTAGCAAATTTCTCAGACCTCAGTCCATGGTCTTAATTTTTGGACACAGATGAACTTGGAATTTGGTGTTGACTACAAAATACTTTTTGTAGCCAACATCCAGAGCTTTCCAGAAATATTTTTACCTTATTTTTTGGGTGAGTAAAACTCCTCTTTTCAATTTTTCTTTCAGAGGCTAGTTCATCAGCTTCTGGGAATCCAGATCTCATATCTGAGGTTTCCAGAAGGTTTTGACCCCTCAAATCTTCTCCAAAATGGAAATTTCTTTCACACAAAGTTTATTCGAGGAGTCTAGAGAAACTTTCATTCTCTGAGTTCATCCAGATTATGAAGTTTTAGGACCCTTGAATCTATTTCAAAATCAGGTGTCTGCTGCCATTTTCTTCTGGCAGAAGTGACTTCTCAACTTCAAAAGGTTTTTTGAGTACCAAATCTCAAACCAAAAATTCTCCAAAAAATCATGGGATCAGTTTAAAGTCTTAAAAAGACATCCCAATTTTTACTTTTTCCAGTTTCAACTTATTTTGGCCAAAACACACACACACACACACACACACAAATGATTTTCAGCTTGGAAGACTCGTTTTACGAGGCGCGTCGGGTGCACACTAACGTCCTTCCCGACGCGTAACATGACCTCCGAACCTAAATTTCTGATCTCGGGCTTTTTTCAAAGTTTTGCCCTTCAAAATTAAAATGGCGTGGCGACTCCGTTTTTTCCGGTTTTATTTGGTTTTTCAAAGAAACGCAAAAATCGAATTTTTCCCGCGAAAAAGGCAACACACATCGTTACAGTGGCGACTCTGCTGGGGACTAAGCTTTTTAATAAAAAAATGGTATTCGGTATATTGGTGGAAACCACTAAATTTCCCGTTATCGCCTCCTAACACGAGTCGGGGATAAATTGTGGTCTAACAATCCCACGTACCGGTATCACCGTTTTCAAAAAAAAAAAAAGGGCTTTTGAGGGTCAAGCTTCCGTCCCGGTTTTGAAAATCATTTTTGTGTGTGTGTTGATTTTTTGCACAGTTTTCATGTTGTTTTGGCCGCCTCGGAGAAAGTCAAAATTTTTGACTGTCGGAATAATGTCCCTAACTGTCGGAATTTTCATGCTTACGTGCTTATGTGCTCATAAAAAAAAAATTCAAAAAAAAAAGATTTTCAAAAAAAAAAGAAAATTTCCAAAAAAAAAAGTCATGCATCATATTTTTAAGACACATAAAAAAATTTCTATTTTACTCAGAAAAAGAATATACACTGCTTGCACACTACGCGCACGTGACCGTACCTTTGCACACTACGTCCTTAACCAGGGAAATCCTTGTCGCGGTCCGTTTGGTCTTATTACGCCTCTCGGATGAGCACGGGACTACCCAAACATCCCATGGAGCCTCGTGTCGACCATGCACTTGTCCGTGACACACTTTGTCCGAGACCCGGTTGGTTTTTAGTCCGTGCGTGTCATGCCACGTCCGTGTATAGACCTTTCCTTTCAAGCCTTTGTCGGCATACCGACTCAATATCTCTCGGGTCCCTAATCGGTCGCTAATCGGTCGAAGTTCGCCGGTTTTCCGCCGCGAGACTTTGACCAAGATATTGACCGGCGCCTTGACTTCGGCTTTGGCCCGGCACAAATTATCTGGCGACTCCCAAAGCATTGACACCTTTGAGTCATCAAGGATTAACGGTTATTCCATGCCTAATTACGGCTTAGCGACGACAAGTCAAGATCGGTTGCGGACATTTATCGGTCAAATCATGCCGAGCTTTTCGTCGAGCTCTCGGACACGATCTTGACTCGACGTCGGCTTTGTCCGTAATTTACATCGAATGCTCGTTAAGACTCGATTACCCGCCGGACTTCTAGGATCGTTTTTCTTTCGGTCGGTGGGACCCGCTTGCCCTATAGGACCTCGCCGGGGTGTCCACCTGGGAGGTCGAAATACGAGGTGGAATACGAGGGGCTTATAGACGTAGTGACGGGGCCCGGCCGATCCGGGAATCGAGTAGTTTGCGAAAAGAAGAGCAATCTTTTCCAACCGATTAGGTTAATAAAACATGTTTTAAGTAAACGTGAACAAATAAGCGCATGTTGCATGCAGCCAAAAGCCCGAAACACCTACCCTCCTTCCATTCCCGGACATCCGAACCTTCATGTCCCTTTCCCCGCTGACTCACGCACAAAGCTTGGTTTCGGGCATAGGGTCACCGATTTGATCCGAGTTAGGAAGAGTCAAGCGCATCATCGGCTTCGCCATTTGTTCCGACTCGGGTTTGAGAATGCGCATCGGCCGGTAATGATGGGGATAACGTCACTCCGCCTCAGGGACCCCTCGGACAGAGCAACGGTGGAATCGGTTAGCGAACGAGATGAGGTTACGACGGGAAGCACGGCTAAACGGCCTTATGGAGGCTATTAAGAGTCACGGTACGGCCGCCGGCCTCAATCCGGATGGCACCTTCACCGTGGAAGAAGGCGAGGATGCTAACCCCACTCTCGGTCGCCACGATTACACCGGGATGCCGCCACCCACCTCCTATGGTGCCACTACCGAGAACCCATGCTCCTCGATTTTCGGGTCGGCCGGCTCCCGACCACGAGACCACGGATCCATGCGGCAGACGGCACAAATCGGTGGGGGCAAAATCGGTACGGAATGTCTTCTCATGGTTGGGGCTATCTCGGAATGCCACGGTGATCGGGATCCCGCCTCGGTTCGGAATCGATCAATCAGGACCTTCGCGGCAACGGCCTACGGTTTGGAATGCCGCCACGATGCAGTTGCGGGCCACGATCGGGAATCCTCCTCGAACGTCTCCATCCGGTGTCATCCGAATCACCGGGACCGCAGTACCCCAGGGTTACACACCTTCGCCTGGCGGCCATGCAATTCAACCATCGGGACGGCGGCCCGCACTCAAGCCTACTTACGGGCCCCACTCTGGAAATCCAAGTTATCCGGCCACATCGGGGCTGCCCCCACCTACTTTGCCGAGTTGAAAATCCACAAAGCAAGCCGCAAGGTTCTACCCTTTTGCTCGAGGCTCCTACTCATGCTCCCAGGGTAACTCGGCCGGGACGGGGTTTTCACCTACGTCCCCGGACCGGCCGTTCCCTCCACCGGTCTGCCTCCGAGTGGTAGCTCCTCTCTCTAGCTCGGCCACTAGCTTGAATGCCATGGTTCCGCCACAAGACCCTCATCGGCCTGGTTCATGGAACAACACAAGGAAATGAAAGCGCAGATTCTTGAGCCGACTGAAAGTACGCCTTCCGGCCTACGGACCGGACTCCATTGTTCCTGCCCCACAAATTCGTGATGCCAAATCTGGATCTCTTTGATGGAACCGCATGTCCGAAAACCCATTTGGACACGTATACCTTGGCAATGAAAGCGAAAGGATGTACCAATCAGCGGTGGTGACTATTTCGATCTATCCTTGAAGTCCGAGTGCCTTAAAGTGGTTCTTCCGTTTGAAACTGGCCGGGGCTACATGGGACCCGATTACCAATGCCTTCAGCGAGGAAAAATATAAGGCCAACTTGGAATGGGAAACAAATAGGGTTGACCTACAAACAACGGTGCGGCGTCCGATGAGAATGTTGGGGACTTTTACAAGCGGTGGAACACGAAACTCGGTGAAATGGCCATCCCTCCTTCCGAAGAGGAACAAGCTGGACATCTTCCGAGTCATGCTTGAAACCACATCGAGAGCCTCCCTCGGTCACTTCCCATACTCGAGACTTACGGGCTATGGTTAACTCTGCGGCCTAAGTTTGAAAAGGCCTACAATCGGCAACCGTGCTGCACGCCTACGGATATCGGGCTCCTCTGCAAACACCGCCCCTGCTCTGCTAAAGGCAAAGAGAAATGATTAACTATGCGGGACGGGAATGTAATAACACGACTCCTTTTGCTCCCAGGAAAGCCGGCCGAGCCCAGACCGCGAGTCATAAATCTCGAAAACTTTGGAATGCCCACTGAATGACATCTTTAGGGGGGTGAAAGAAGGCTTCTTGCGGCCTTTGGAGAATTTCCAACCCGGAAATCCGAATGCTCCCAGTGGATACTACAAAGTATTGTGCCTTTCATCAAGCTCACGGACATCGGCGACGAGTGCTTTACTCAAAAAGGCAATCCGAGGGCTAATAGATCAAGGAAAGTTGGAAGGCCCCAGGGGCCCGGCACACGATCAAAAATCATTGCCACGGAACCATAATCGGTGAATATGATCGAATGCGGAGAGTCTTCACCCGCCCAGGAAGATGCTGATGAAGGTTCCCAAATACCCGTGGCCAACCTCGTCGAGGATCCCGACTCGGATTCCCCCTCGGCCTCGAGGATATCGAACGAATCGACCCATCTTGGTCTCATGTCGGAGACTCACTTGCAAGAATACGAGGCCCATTTTTCGGGAGAAGGGAAGGCCGATCACCAGAAGAGCCGGGCATTCGCTCGAACATGAAAGAACTATTTATACAAGATGGTTAGAACAGGTCAAGAAAGATTGAACAAGAAAGCTTCCGGCGAGCACTGTCTTGGGGCTTATCGGCAAAAGAGGCCGAAGAACATGCGGAGCTAGTACACTTTTGCAAATTGGCTCTGGGAGAGCCCGAGATATGATCCCGAGAAACCAGTGAAGAATCGGAAGAGGAGGATTCCTTCTATATCCTACACAGTGTCAAATACGTGTACCACCTCTCTCCTCTTCCCCCGCAATTTACGGGAGGAGAAGCCGAATCGCGAGTTACCGTCACTTCCGGGAATGGGAGCATATGACAGACCTGCTGTGCACGCGCCCCTCTTCCCACAACAGTTTGACCGTCGCTCCTCTCGGTGAAATCCCCGTAGTATGGGAAGAAGATCCCGACGGCCGATGACGATGATGATGATGACGAGAGTGAAGAGTCGGCGAGGCCCCGGATCCAGGAAACAATCACGGAACGATCGCTGAGCCCACGTGGGAGCCGAGCGCGATGGTTGGTTATCGGCAAGCAACGATGAAGGACCGCCGAGAAATGCGAATCGGATACCCAGTAGGGGCCAGACCTCTACGAGGTGTCACTTGTAAGATGCATTTGTGGCCAATGCCGGATACTCCAGAGGATGAGGGACAGCAAAGCCCGCGCCCCGAGATCCGTACATATCCAGAAATCCTAGAACACAACGTTCCTTATAAGAACACGAATGGTGAATGGAGAGGGTTTATTGAAGCGGTCGAAAATGGAGGGTTTCGGCCACGGAAGATGAAGGAATTCGTAAACGTTATCGGATCTTTTCTTCTTTCCCACGAACGGATGGCGTAACAACCGTAAGGGTCGAGGCCGGGCCGCTCGAGCGCGGCGAATGCGCAATCACGAAAAGGGTTATCGACCCGAACGTCTCCCCGGTGGCCTTCATACCTGAGTCCACATGACGCCTTTCTAATTGCTACGGGGCTGTGATGGACCCAGGGTGCTCCTTATTTGGACATGAATCTATCGAGCCGCTACCTCAAGCTCCGGAAGAAGGAACGTTGTCTATCCTTCACTGTGGTGCCCTACTGCCAGGCCCGAAGAAAAAGGATATACGATGAGATGGAGGGTGATAGCCACAACTGCGTGGGCCATCCGGGGAAGAAATCGGCAAACCGCCAAGCCAGGACAATAGCGACTCTTGTTGCATGATGACAATGAGCAAGGCCGACCATGAGAGTGAATCGAGAGGACGCCCAGCTCTGCTGGACCATCCGAGGGCAACAACACAACCCCAGGACTCGAAGCGCAGGTAGCAGGAAGCGATTATAAGGGCCGAGGGAAGAGGCCAAATACGGCTCAGCCTCGGCCCAGCACCGTTGCCGTGCCAAAACTCCGTCGGAACCAATGGCCATAGCCAAAAAGGCTCCCCCGTTAACGTTGGCGGCGTTGAAGAAATCTAGTCGAGAGACGGCGATGAGGAAGTTATCTGTTAACCCGATCTGGCGAGATCTTCCAAGGAAATCCCAAAGCGGAGACAAGAAGGCCGCGAGATCGAGCACCAAAAGAAGATCGCCGCCCTATGCTAAGGCAGTGAAACTCCGGACCACGAAAAAGAGGATCCGTGCTCACAGGTTGAAGCAAGCACGGACGCCAACATTTCCCTGCAGTCTCTGCTCACTTCGTCTTATCCCATGGCGGAAGTCAGTGGAAGAAAGCTTGGCTCGCACTCTCGTGCCTATTGATGCTACTCCCGATGATGTGGTACGGTGATTGGAAACATCCACTACGGGAACATAATCACTTTCGCGCATCTCGACCTCCACTCAATTTGGGGTCGAT